>NQII01005813.1:85538-143222 GCA_002778355.1 Clitarchus hookeri
GAGACATAACGAAACATGAAGCGAATGTACTGATTACGAACTGCTCTGCGGTAAGCGTTTAGTTAAACTTCAAAGCATATCGAAATTCTCTGATGTTGCAGAACGAACTAATACACTCAAATTCTTCTTACATTATTATGCCCAGGCAAACGTAAACACCTACCTAAAATGATGGATTTAATTGAAAAAGGGCACTATAAATAGCATGTGCGACAGCATCGTTCACTATTTACATTTGTGATTTATAATCTTACAGCTCACCTAGCGCGACATCTTATATAGTTACAGCAATATTTAGGAGTTATTGGGTGGTTGCTGGAAGCACGAGTTTACATTTCCCGTCAACAGATGTTGCGTAGGTATTTACTTTTCTCGCCAACAGATGTCGCACTACATGAGCTGCAAGATTATAAATCACAAATGTACAAATATAAATAGCAAACGACGTTGTCACACATGTTATATATACATATATATATCCTGCGAATGATTTGAAGTGTTTTACATAACATTAGAGTGTATTGAATTTATTTCTTGGTCAATTAGCTGACAGTAAATTACGCGCAGTGTCTGATTTCAGCTCTTCGCGGACAACCATCCTTGTGGCGAACAGCGCACGACAATTGCGATGTTGGTCGCACAAAACATAGTTTCGTACTCACATCTTGCGATTTTCACTGCTGCGACGTCATCCAACTACCGACATTTGCAATATAATAATGAAAAACAAGACGTCCATACCCAGCTCGCTTCCGAGTGTGCTACACACACACACACAAACACAAAACCGCTTCTCGACGAACAGAATCTTGCGATATGCGATGTTCGTAATCATCCCCCGCTGGGCTACCTATACAGCGCGGGCGGGGGTCGTTAGTCTGCGACNTGGGTGGCGAGCGGCGGACGAAGATGATGACTGGCGGTGAAAGCGACAGACAGGCAGCAGCGGGCGAGCTTGTGCGAGAGTAGTGTAGAGGACGAGTCACCCGACAAGCGGACTGCGCATGTGCGTAGGAGTGCTCGGAGCTCCAGAACTTTCCAGACTAAATGAACTGGTGATATCTGGATAGAAATAATGTGGGACTGTATAGGCGAGAGATACAGACTTCATTGTATATACTGCTACTGTCAAATCGCAAATATATCATTTTAATAGTAATTCAGTAGTAGTTGTTAGAAAACTGTTTACAAAGACTAGTTNATTTTAATAGTAATTCAGTAGTAGTTGTTAGAAAACTGTTTACAAAGACTAGTTTTAGGCCTAAGTGTTTGATAATGTTCATTTCTGTGAAGTGACAAACTATTATGTAAATATTAGCTGTACATAGCGAGTAGCAGTCTCGTTGGCGAGATAGTAAGTTTCGTTGTTAGGAGCTGCCCAATTTTCTCAACTCAACTTAAACACCGATAGCAAACCTGCGACCTTCAGCTGACGCATGGTCGGGAGATGTGTGTATCGGTGAAGTGTGTGGAGTCCAGGGGTCAATTGTGGACTCGCAAGGCGTATACTGCGCATCATATATCTGCAAGACTGGACGAAGGTTACAAACAACCGTATTATCGCTACTTACCTTGAGGAGGGGGCATGGAGGAAGAGGAAATCTGAGAATACAACAGAAGATTTATTCGTACTAACTAGTCGGAAATGGCTGATTCCATCTATATGTTTGGAAAAGCGAAGACGAATTAATTTTCCTCTCTTCAGAGACAGAGAGAGTCAGAGAGAGAGAGAGAGAGACAGAGACAGAGAGAGTCAGAGANAATCTGAGAATACAACAGAAGATTTATTCGTACTAACTAGTCGGAAATGGCTGATTCCATCTATATGTTTGGAAAAACGAAGACGAATTAATTTTCCTCTCTTCAGAGACAGAGAGAGTCAGAGAGAGAGAGAGACAGAGACAGAGAGAGTCAGAGAGAGAGAGAGAGAGACTGAGAGAGACACATACACACAGGCAGACACACACACACACACACACACACAGATATACGAAAAGAGGCAACACCCGCAAAATACAATTTGCAAACGGCGCGATGTTTCAAATGCATTCTTATTTGTTAGACTGGCGCTGCACGTAGTGCAATGTGGTATCCAACAGCTGACTGGTGAGCCTGGATTGGCGGGAGCTGGCATCATGCTCCCGTCTCTAGGCGATGCAACACTTGTGATCTCTAATTGGCCCAAGGTGTGCACCAATAGGAGACTAGCTGTTACCTGATTGACGAGTCTGCGAAAAGTGCAACTGGCTATTATTCTGAAATATATTTCCACTCTTTTCTTCTTCCTCCAAGCATAACTGCTGTTTCACCACTTGTAACCACATTTCCTTAATTTCACTTCTTTGTTGGTTGATATTTCTATTCGAAGCAACGAATGTGATTCCTTCAGTTTGTTTTTATACCTACGAGCTCCGTTCTTTTGCTAGTGGAGTGGCATTGCCCCGCCCCGCAGTATTCCGTGGCTGTCCGCCCACGCATGCCCCGCCAATCAGAATTGGTTTGTTTCTCCTTTTTTATGTTCTTCTTCTGACCTTTAATGCATATTGACAATGGCCCGCCAGCTTAACCTATGAACATCCCGGCACACTGATATATTTGATAAATGCATGCCTTGTTATCTTCTTGCACATATATACTGGTTTCCCCATGGTGACTATGCTTTCGAACAGTTGAATGCTGTAAGCACATGTTGCGTTTCTTGGCAACCCTTAGTTTCTCATGTAAGCACGGACTCACTACAGCTTGGAATCACGTAGAAGCAGTCGCGCTTCTGTACTTCGGTTGTGGTTTATTCGTAGTTTCTCCACACTTTTTGAAGCTAAACTTTGAAAAAGTACCCTCTACATGACGTGTTTAGATTTTTCCGAAATATGTCACGTATGACAACAGTTTAATACATGGTTTAACATAAAAGTACCTAATTTTTAATTAAATTTAACTTAATTACATTCCATCTATAAATTATAACATTTCATTTATAATCAATATGAATAACTCAGGAGAAAGTAGGCGTGCTGGTCACGTCTAGCAAGAAACAGTTCTTATGCAAAATAATATTACACTGAGTGCGCACGAATCCAGTGCGTTGTCCCTTTGGCGTATCTTCTCCTACTTAGTTGAAGCTTTGTTTGCACGAGGCGGAGGAATAACTGAAGGTAAAGTGCAAGTACTGTGAAGTGTGTCGGCTTCCTGTTGACTTTTGTGCAAGATTTTTCATTNTTGCACGAGGCGGAGGAATAACTGAAGGTAAAGTGCAAGTACTGTGGCAAAGTAGCACATCTTAGAAAGGAAGGCTTTCATTACACTCGACTTCAAAAGTGAACTGTGTGCAAGGCGTGAGGCAGTTAAAGAAAGTCTGCCAAGTCTTTCAGTTCGAGACCATGCAGCTAAACTAGGGATGTATCCAACATATATCTTAGCCAGACTTTTGGCGTAGAGTCCGGGCTTTATGTTCAAAGTCTTTCATGAATACGTCTGCCAGAAGTGCGAGAGAGAGAACTCAGTGACATATCAACGGTCTGTTTCTAGAATTTTTCTTCGAACTTAAACAATCAGTTCCATGAAGGTTGGTATTGGAATGTTAGTTCTGTTTTTATGTTATCATTCTTCAGTTTTTTCTCTAGTGTGTATGTTGAGTAAGTACTTTGACAAGTTTTTGCCTGGTGACTCACATGAACTGATAATGAGATGGAAAGGTATGTCTGACTTATTGATTTGAAGGTCGTAATGTGAGGTAGTTTACTGCTGTGTTGTGTAAGATAACTCTCGATTTCTTCAGTGAATTATGCTTTATGTTTGCTGAGTTTGTGATATACTTCTTTCTCTGTGATAGGTTGGGAGTCTATACAGTACTGAATGTTTCCCAGAGTCCGTTAGCTGCAGAAGTTTACTTTCGTGGGCTTTTGTATCGAGGACAACAGTAGTATTGCCATTGCCTGCAAGAAGGATTGTAACAGCGTGGTCTTTCTTCAAGGACTTGGCAGTTTTCTGTTAACCAGGCTCAACATTTGGGTTTGGGCGTTTGGCTTATGTAATTGCTGATCTGACTTGACATCGAAACTAATGCTGTTCCACTGGCCAAAATTTGTGGAACGCGGTTTCCACTGAAACAACGATTTCCAAATTGATAATGATTGGGAACGTANTTTTTTTTTTTTTTTTTTTTTTTTGCAAAACTAGCTGTTCGTTTTCTCTCCCTCTTTCTCTACACACACAACTTCACTACAAATGTTAATGAATGTGTTCAAATGGTGAGGTTTTGTTCGTGACATCGCCGTTGTTGTTGAGGCGGGAAAAGCGCAGCTCTGCGAAGGGCATAGTCTACAAGCGGCTGAATGTAAAAGTGCAAACCAGGTGCAGTGGAGGTGTGTACGAGCGGGTGCCGGTCGGCTGGCATACGCGGCCCTGGCCTCACAAGCAGGAAGTTGTCACGGTTAGCACTTCCCCTCTGCCGTTCGCACCGACACACACGCTGCACGCAGCTGCACTCTGTGAGGACCACGACACCGGCACCTGCAGGCCGCTCAAGGCGCGCGGCGAGCCGCTAACTTCAATAATATTTTGCACACAACTATTTCTTACCAGGCATTACCAACATGTATTTTCTCACTGTTTTATACAGATTAGGTAAAAATTAAATATTACAATATGTAGTTAAAATATAGGTAAAAGTTTAATTTAATTAGAAATTAGGTTTTTAATGTCTAAGCAAGTATAAAACGCTTGTGATAGACGACATATTCAGTAAACAACGAAGCACGTCATACATGGGGTGGTTTCTCAAAGATTTGATTAAAAAACTGCGAATAAACCGCTAATAGACTATAGTGAAGTTCAAATGCTAAATGATCTCAGTACAGGTTTGGAGAAGGGAAGGTAGGGGAGGGAGACGACGTGATACTGCCGGGGCTGTACGCACCACACTGATCAGACAGCTCTCTATGGTACCGCGCTGTTAAACACCGCAGAATCTGTTTACTCCGCCGCTCTCTCTACTCAACTGAACAACCCCACCCCTTCGCGCAGCGGCAATGGATTCTCCCGACTTCTGCGTACTGTTTACCAGTGGTCAGTGGCATGCATGCAGGGCAGAACGCACATGCCACGTGCGGTGTACACAGTGTAGAGGTGCGCATGCGTCAGACACACGTGGCTCCAACATGCCACGTGCGACTGTGGTTCGTCTGCACCCGGCTACCAACACCCACTGCCATACGCGCAGCGGTGACGGCAGCAAACTATCAAGCTGGTTCCACATCCTGCTGAACGCGCGCAGCTCACAACTGATTGTCTACGTGATCAGCTTGTTTGCATCGTGTGAACACGATAGTAGTAGCCGGCGTGACATAAACATGCGTGTGTTGTAGCAGGCTGGCAGTCGCGAGACTAGTCCACGGATAGTGTACTCTATTCCCGATTTATTCACACTTTTATGAAAAACCACCCCATTTATTATGTGCTTCGTTGTCTCTTAAATATGTCGTCTATCACAAGCGTTTTATACTTGTGATAATATAAAATTACCTTATTTTTGCTTAAAATGAAATTTTACTTAAATTTCATTTAAACATTAAAATATTATAATTATAATTAGTTGGAAAAAAATCAGAGAGAAAATAGGCGTGTTGGCAATGCCTAGCAAGAAGTAGTTCTTTTGCTAAATATTATTATACTGAGAGTGCACGACTGCTAGTGGTGGAGCTGGGGCCTGGCTCGACGTACCTCCCTGCCCCCGCCCACCTTCCTGGCCACGCCTCAGTCAGTTCACTCGACAAAGGGCAATTAGTATGGTCACGACATGGTAGAAACCAATGTTGGGATTGAAAAAAAAATTGGGTGGCGCAGAACCAGGGAATTTACCCCATCTCGATTATTTTTTCACCTTCTGCATTACAGTGTACACACATTTCCTCCTCTTCGAATATATGTTTCAATATCATAAAATAATTTCCGCGAATTGTTCTTTATTATGTGTGCGGGCTGAATAGAAGACCGCGCCTGACAAGAACACGTTCTACGTAGACATCGCAATCCCGGCCTCGCCTCGTCTAGCGATCTCACCGCTATGTAGCAAACATTTGATCAAATAATGTTGAATGTATGTGAAAATGTGTCACGGACTCAAATTTATGCATTGTAATATTATAGTACAAATTTTTATTTTAAAATAATTTTCGAAGTGAAATACAGCTGCTGTATTTCCACGCAATCAGCTACAGAAAGAAATGTAACTAATATTGTGATTTTTTTTCACTTATTTAATAAATTTGATTTAATTTATCAGAGATATCTCCTGCACAATTGCATTTAATGCCTTTGAGTTCTTGGCGTAATTTTGCAAAAATCACTTCAAATAGCATTTATGCTCAGAGAGCTCCTATATAAATCAATGATCTTCATAATGCTATTTCGTTTCCATCACTTTTTCGCCATTTTAAAGTTTCGTGATTTCGGGAACAGCCGTTTTCGTCATGCACGATTATGATTGGCTAAGCAAATTTTAGAACCGGTCCAATATTTAAAATGTTTGATAGAAAATAGAGCCATCCAAGCTTATCAGACCAACATGGTGGCGGTAATGAAGTTCCGGTGACGTCAGAACCATTACATTTATTTGACCAATGTTATGTGAAGCTGTTTGATGGGAAATGTGACAGTGCGACAGGGCCTTAAGGATGCCGAACACCGACAAATGGTATATTTGAATGAAATGTTGTTTAACTAGTAGACAATACTGACGAGTGCTATTTCTCGCATAACAAAACATTTAGGCATACTTTCTACCTGGCCTGTCAAAATCGCGATTCTATTGTTTTTTAGTACGTACAGATATAAGATACTAACTCGCATACTGAAAAGAGATGATTTTCATTGAAATAAGATACCATGAGTTAGTTCAAACAATCTTTAAAACCATGTTATTAAATTTTTTTTAATTTTATTAAAAAAAATTGTTTAAAATAAGGAACATTTTTTGCATATTTTATATTGTGGCAACATGGGATTTTTTGTAGAGTGAGTTTTGCAAACCATACCATAAAATTAAACAATACACGGCCTTTTAGTCACCCTTATTAAATTTTTTGTAAAATTATTCGTTTATTCGTTTTGTACGTGCAATAAATGTGATTTTGACATGCCGTGATGCAAAAACTATGCGATCTAAAATTGTTTTATATCAGGAAAGAGTACTTGTAAGTGATGTCTACGAGTTGAACGTTGTTTCGTACAAGTATGAAATAATGAATATTCTGGTGGCAAGCAGCCTTAAAGGAAGCGATCATTGTCTCGCCACCATGAGCAATGCACTCAGGGCCGCCGACAGAAATGTGGGGCCCGGGAACCCCCCCCCCCCATAAGTAGCACGGGCAGGATGTTAGAGGAGGGTCATAGAGTATCGACATGTTAACTTGTACATGATACTCACACTTGTATCAGGTACTGTAAACGAGTACATTCCCTAACTATCACTAAGGTGAATTTTACTCAGGTTAGGAACAAAATGAGTTTTCTTATGGAAGAATTTGGCATAGAAGTTTGCCGCTAGGTGCACAGTGTTCCAAAGAGGTCACTTTTAAACGGAATTTTAAACTACGTGAATAACAAAGGAGAAATGTTTTACTTAGTTACGAAGTTATTTTCTATTTGATATATGTTTATTGCAATCATCCTGTTTCTTAACGTAGAAAATATAGATACATCTGATACATATGTGACACTAGCGCTTACCTAGAGGCGAAAATGTTTGGTTGGCAAACTTGTAACATTGATGTTCCCAACCTGAGTAGAAGTAATCTTACTATCACATTCATTTAGTATTAGTTTAACATTCGCCCGTGTGTGGCGCCTGCATCTGCTGTTACTGCAGCACTGGCAGACTACTACTGTAGTTATATTACAAAATGTGCGGTTCAGTTAGAATCCAATACATACCAAGTCCATTATCCTCTCTGGAAATATCTCGCGCAAATGAAGTCTTATTATGCTCCTGTTCTTATCCGTACTTCATTATACTTTTGTTTCACTGTAACTGATACCACACAGTAAATACGCATTTGATAAAACACGAACTTTGTATAGTCTATTCACGGTTTTTCACACTTTTCCAATCAAACCTTTGAAAAACCGCCCTATGTGTGACGTGCTTGGAAGTTATCTAAATACGTCATGTATCACAAGCGTTTTATACTTCTGTTTACATGGAAATACCATTTTTTTTCGTTAAACAGAAAGTTTACTTATATTTTATGAATAAATCATAGTCCTTATAGAAAACATTACTGCACTGAGTGCGCACGAATGCGGCGCGCTGTCCCTTTGTTGTAATTTTCTACACTCGGTTAAGCTTTGTTTGCATGGAGCGGAGGGATATCCTGGAAGTAGAACTTTAACAGGACTTAAAGAAAGTTTGAAGTAGTCGTGAATGTACTATAACACGCGTGCCATGTACTGTGCACCTGACAACATGCACGGACTACGCAACACGAGAATGTCGAAGAAGCGACATAGTCGGGGATACCTGTATCTTATACAGCAATTGCAGATACTTCACAGCAGATACAATCGTGTATCAGTAACAGTTTGGAACAGGTACATAAAACAGTAATAGCGACCCATCTATACAGGCTGTTGCACTATAAAACCGGACTCACACACACCGACCACACTGGAGTGGAACTGCAGTAATCTGACCAGTTAGTCCTCTCTGCACTGCAAGAGCTTCGCTGAAAAGAAATGTTGAACTGCCGCCGACGTTTCAGCGAGCGCGGCGCCACGAGCAGCTCCAGTTCCACGTGTATTGTCTCAACATGTGCACGAATTATCAAAATAGACTGATATTTCTCGTTATGTTTTTATATCAAACAGTTAAATCAAGAAGTGTGGTTAATTCACGGTTACTACCAACTTTTCTGAAGCTCTGTTAAAGTTCTACTTCCAGGTATTCCTCCGCCTCATGAAAACAATGCTTAGGTAAGTCTAGACAATTACACTCAAGGGCATTAGTATTTTGTATAAGGACTATTTTTTGGTAGGCATTACTTACTTTATCCCCGTTTTTGTTTCTATTAATTATAAATGAAATGTTATGATTTATTGATAAAAATATAAGTAAACTTTCAGTTTAACGAAAAATATGGCATTTCTATGTTAACCTAAGTATAAAACGCTTGCGATACACGACATAGTTAGTGAACTACCAAGTGCGTCTTACAAAGGGCGATTTCTCAAATGTTTTTAGTGGAAAAGTGTGAAGAAACAGCGAATAGACTACAGCTAACGCGTTTCCGCTTCCATGGCATTTGTAAAGTGCGCCGATAAGTAGCAGACTAACTAAGGTGTTAGGGAAGTGTAAAACAAAAGATAATAACACTGTCAATCCGACTGACGTACAAGTGTAACATGTTGAGGTCAACAAGCTAGATTTAAAATACCTGCTGTGACACGTTTTCTGTCCGACAGTTAGCATTTACTGTGACCGGTCTGTAATTATCTAAGGAACGCACAGGAGACTTCAGCCCAGAAGATGATCTTACGTGTAAACGACTGCAGGCTTTCTCTTCCACCACTTGTTGGATACTGTACGCATATTACAAGCTGGAACTTACTACACAAGTTTTAGCAACTATCCATATAAGTGGAACGCGGTCTTGATAACACATGTACAAAAATAAGGAAACAAAGTGCCCTAGTTCCCAAACGCCAACATTTTCAAGGCATTGATGAACTGTGATAATTAAGANAAAAATAAGGAAACAAAGTGCCCTAGTTCCCAAACGCCAACATTTTCAAGGCATTGATGAACTGTGATAATTAAGATAGTCGCCTGTCTGGAGATGTTTTGGCGTTTGGGACTCAGAAGGTCTAGAGCGATAAAAGCGAGACTGCCACGCGCNTAGTCGCCTGTCTGGAGATGTTTTGGCGTTTGGGACTCAGAAGGTCTAGAGCGATAAAAGCGAGACTGCCACGCGCAGGGCTCCAACTATTGTCGTACTGCGTCTACCTACGAGACTTTCAGCGGCGCCACTGTCGCTTACTGCTGGAAAGAGTGTATGAGCTGTTCACGATAAACTGAGCACTTTTCAAAAACATGTACATATTTATGTATTTCCCACCATATGTGCAATTAACATTGCCATTGACCCTGTCATTTTATTCATGCGTTGGTCAAGTAAAACTATTTTACAAATTTGGTAATTTTTACGTTAAAATGTATTTTAAAAACAGAAAGAAAAATAAAAATAATTTAATATTGACAAACGTTTATCTAACACTTTAATTAAACGCTAAAACATGGAACTAATTTTCGTCCTTCATTAGCAACTCTGCTATTTGCGCGATTCAGTAAATGCTCCCGTTAAAATACATGCAGGTACGGGCAGGAACAGCCTTCAGCAAGGTTCACTACAGGCTCTCGGCGTAGTTCGGCTCGTGCCCGGCTAGTGTGGTTCACGATACAGCAGTCTGGAAAAGCCATTTGTAACCATGTTGGAGGGCTCTCAAATAATATTTACAGATGGTTTGATACCTTGAAAGTACCACTCCGCCCTCGCTTGGGGCAAGATCTCTTTTCCGTAGCGAAACGAGTATTTCAGCCATTCTGCTACGTAGCCAGGTGAAAGTAGCGCGGTGCTGTGCAAGGCAATCTGACGCAGTTCATATCGCTCCGCTCGCACAAGTCTGACTTGCCGCGGAGGCGATATCGCTGACGATGTTGGCCAATCAGGAGCAAGAATATGGAAGAGAAGACAAATCACTGCTGTCATGTTTGTAAACAAGGGGAAAGAAGGTTTTATTTAGGCTACGCATCTTGCATTGTTTTAAAAACTGGTGGAATATTGTTTGTTTTAAGACGACCGCCTGATTGAAGGGATTTTGCACGTCTGAGGACTAAAAGCGTGGGAGCGCTAGGGGCGACAGAGATATAAATGTGGCACCCTTCAGTTATTTCCGAGTAATGTTTTGGTAAGTTTTGCTGTGGTCTTACAACTTCATCCACTGTTCATTGTGCCTACAATAAGTTTTCTAATTTCTAGAGTGTTCTCTTTCCGTACCATTTCCAATAGAACTGTTTTGCGTCAGTTGTTCCGACTCGGAGTGCACGAACCAGTCTTTACTATTGATGGCCGGTTGCACCGCCCACTTGTCCGATCTGAGACTGAGCGATCTTACTTCCAAACAGATCCGCGAAATGAGGAACAAACATTAATAATGGTTAGTATTTTATGGCGTAATATACATTTGTTATAACACAATGTCAGATTATTTTCGGCCAATCTGTTTACCAGATAGGGTTACATGCAATATCGTACCGCAAAAATTTTTATTATTTGGTTGGCTACTTAAAAGATTTTGTGTTCTTTTCTTACCTTTATTATTATGCCATATTCGAAAGAATCCATGTTCCAATCTCAGCACGAATTTTAACAATTAACTTTTTAGCTGTCATAGTAATTAAAATAGATTATATAAACGGAATGAGGTTTAATAATTACAAATAAATATATCTCACTAACATCTCTTAAAACGTTTTTTGGATCTCGGATTAGCGGTAGTCTTCAAACCATCACAATTGCGTATCAGGTGTTGATCTGAAGTTGTGAAATGGTTTGTGTTTATTTTGGGCCAAAACTAAATGTGCTATCGGAGAGAACACTGAACTTTAATGAAGGAACTAACATAATTCGTTTCCGACATAAATTTTCGTAATGCAATCCCAGCCGCAAGTTGCACGCGATTTTTAATGAGAGAATAAACGTCCATGAAATAAATACATCTTTTTTAGAGCCATAGTAATTACTTTCTAGAATTCTACATGGTACGACCTTTGGTTTTTGGAAGACAAGCTGATTTTGAAGTACCCTGATAAATATATTAATGGATTTATGACGAGTTTACAAATAAACGTGATTAGTGGGAGTAGATATTTGGGCGACTTTAACATCGAGGTCTTGGTAGGTGATGAGGTTGAAGTGAGGTGAGTATGGAGCAGCACCGGAATGCAATGGCGGGGGAAACGCGAGATCTCCGAGAAAACCCGCCTACCTGCGGCATCGTCCGGCACGATTCCATAAGCAAATAAATAATCCAATGGTAAGAGCATGCTACAATGCAAATGTCAAGTAAATGCATTCAAACTTAGCATTAAATACATAACAGATTTTCTTGGAAAACGTGAGTGAAGAGATCTGGGCGGCTCTTAACACCCGAGGTCTTGAGAGCCGAGGAGGGTGATTGAGGTGAGTATGGAGCAATGCCAGAATGAAAGGGCGGGGAAACGGGAGATCCCGAGAAAACCCGCCGACCAGCGGCATCGTCCGGCACGATTCCCACATGCAGTGACCCGTCCGGGGATTGAGCCCGGTTCGCCTTGGTGGGAGGCGAGCAGGCGAACAGCTCAGCCACCGCGGCCCCCTAGGAAAGCTTGAAGAGACGGTACGTTTGTTCTAGTCCATCTCGAATAACAACCCTCTCTACGTAAGGGTGAGTCACATGGGCGAACAACAGGTACGCACGGGACGAGACGCAGACAGCTCCGTCAGAGATGACGGAGCTTCAAGGAGCCGGGCTGTGACATGAGGAAATAAACCGTGGCACACAGGTGAGGACATAACACGGCGTGGGACTTACCTAGAGCGCGCCTCCGGTCTCACAGCACAATCCTGTCCTCCATGGCCGGCCGGCAAGATGGCGACTGAAGGCGGCGCGGCGAGCTGCTGGCTGATCGATTCACGGGCCCGCAGTGCGCATGCGCAGTGTCCCGCGCGTGCGCACTCGGCGATACCCCAGTCGCGTGCACGTATTGATGGCAGTCTCCTCTCCGAGCGTAGTCGATGGGACACAGTGCGTGTAGTCCGTTCACGATCACTTCAAACATTTCTGAACACCTCGCTAAAGTTCTACTTCAACGATATTACTCCGCCTCATGCAAACTATAGCTTATTTCACACAATCAAATATGAATTGAATTCCGTTACTTGAATTCGATTTATTGAACTAAAAAAAATCACTTCATTTGCCTTTCAATGAATTGCATTCAATAAGCTTTCAAGTCTCCACATGAAAATTTATCACAATTTTTTAATTGAAACTAGTTTAAAAAAACCAAAAGGAAATTTTTTGTAATATCTAAGACTCATGCACGACACGAAAATAGTTGGTTACACCAAAACAAATTCTCTTCATTGTTTTGTACATTTTCTGTTTTAAAAAACATGCATCCTTATTTTTAACAACTCTAAATGTGTACATACAACTCTATTATTATGAGATTACTTACATTAATATTGTCAGAAAATCTATGAGCAGCGATTGAAATTTTGCATTTGAGAAAATATAAAACATTTTCTAAAAGAAAATTTTGAAGGAAAACGAGACATTCAAGAAAATGAAAGAGAAAATGGTCGCTAATTTGATGTTTGTATGACGTCATATAGCATTATGTGAATTGAATTCAATAAA
The DNA here is from genome assembly GCA_002778355.1 of Clitarchus hookeri. Lineage (NCBI taxonomy): Eukaryota > Metazoa > Arthropoda > Insecta > Phasmatodea > Phasmatidae > Clitarchus > Clitarchus hookeri. The sequence continues at coordinate 98,997 of NQII01005813.1, forward strand.
AATGGAATTCAATAAAAATTTAAGGTAATTTGAAGAAATAATTGATCGTATGGAAGAGCCTTAAGCTTAACCATGTCTAGAACATTACACCAAAGGGACAACGTTCCGCACTCAGTTTAATAATATTACTCATAAGAACTATTTCTCATTAGCTATTGCCAATACACCTATTTACTCTCTGTTTTCAATCATATTAATCACAAATTAAATAATATAATTTATTGATACAGTACGAGTAAAAGTTCAATTTAACCAAAAATAAGGTAGATTTATGTTAACACAAGTACAAAACACTTGCGATACATGGGATATCTAGGAAGTAACCAAACACGTCATACATGGGGCGATTTATAAAAGGTTTGATTTTAAAAACCGTAAAGAAATCGCGAATAGACTAGATAAACCTATTTCCGAGTACAAAAATCAACCACTTTTTTGCCAATATAAATGTCAAAACCTTGTGGCGTATACCACAGGCTGGCAAAAGTTTTCATTAATACGTGCTTTGGAGTTTTGATACACCTTCTATGACAATAATTCACAAGATAAAAAATCAGGAAACAAATTTTCTACGCTGTTACACGAGTTTACCCGAAAAAGTATCACGAGATTTATAAAGTTCACACAAAACGTTGTTAACTATTATGGTTCATGTGCNACGAGTTTACCCGAAAAAGTATCACGAGATTTATAAAGTTCACACAAAACGTTGTTAACTATTATGGTTCATGTGTAAATACTTGAACATCACATATTGCGCTCTACGGTTATTCTACATAGTTTCCTACTCCATCCTCGATCATAGTATAGTGTACCAGATTCCATACTAGCTTGTGGAAGGTTAGCTATAGCAGGCGTTATACCCAGCGAGGGTCTATAGCGCAAACTGCTTCATAGAAATTTAGAGGGGAGGGGGGTTGAAAGGTTTNGCGCAAACTGCTTCATAGAAATTTAGAGGGGAGGGGGGTTGAAAGGTTTTTTTCGAATAGTTAGTTATGGGAGCAGAGAGACGAGTAAATAATATGGGAAATAAAGTAAAGAAATGGCTGATAGTGAAAAAATGGAGAAGTGGGACAGAGTATTGTCTCATTCCATTTTGCACGCAGATGAGTCATCTTTCCTCCCTCCCCTTGGCCACTCCCTCATCCGTTCACAGCTTNACGAGTTTACCCGAAAAAGTATCACGAGATTTATAAAGTTCACACAAAACGTTGTTAACTATTATGGTTCATGTGCAAATACTTGAACATCACATATTGCGCTCTACGGTTATTCAACATAGTTTCCTACTCCATCCTCGATCATAGTATAGTGTACCAGATTCCATACTAGCTTGTGGAAGGTTAGCTATAGCAGGCGTTATACCCAGCGAGGGTCTATAGCGCAAACTGCTTCNACGCAAACTGCTTAATAGAAATTTAGAGGGGAGGGGGGTTGAAATGTTTTTTTCGAATAGTTAGTTATGGGAGCAGAGAGACGAGTAAATAATATGGGAAATAAAGTAAAGAAATGGCTGATAGTGAAAAAATGGAGAAGTGGGACAGAGTATCGTCTCATTCCATTTTGCACGCAGATGAGTCATCTTTCCTCCCTCCCCTTGGCCACTCCCTCATCCGTTCACAGCTTNGTCTCATTCCATTTTGCACGCAGATGAGTCATCTTTCCTCCCTCCCCTTGGCCACTCCCTCATCCGTTCACAGCTTTGCTGACATATCATACATAATGGGGCTGGATTCGGCAGACAAACTTAGTGAAGTGATTTCGTGTGCATGATCAAGTCGGAAATATACAGGACACTTTCTACCTAAACCGAATATTAGAGGAGAAATGAACCCTCGAAGATCAATGTTTTAGTCCTTTTACTTGTCGAATTTTGGAAACTGTGCAAATAAATTACAAATGACCGAACGTTGTTTTTTATGTTACCGGAATGTTCAACCTAAAAGTAAACTCTCATTAATACCCGCTGCACTAATGGACGTAAAAGGGGTGCCCACCTTCTTATTGCGTACAACACGTCAGCAATTAAGGTTGTTTTACGCTGCTTGATTGAGAAATATGACCTATTATCGAAAATGGCCGGGCCTCTTGTTACAAGTGTCCATCGTCCCTCGATCTCCTGTAAAATACGCGCGGCGAAACAGTGCCTGGGGCGTAGGCAACACTACGTACATGTGTGTGTGTGTGTAATAATCCAGCGGCGCGGGAGTCACAGTTTCGTGGGTGCGATACGTCACCCCCTCCCCCAAACATATTTACTCTATCGCCCATTAATTAAATAAATAATAGTAAATTGTCCACCGAGAACAATTTTAATTCCAACAGAAATGTGTAACATGTTGCAGCAGAAAATGTTTGTACGCTGTTAACTGGCGTTTTCTTAACACAGGAAAATCGCACTCGCTCAGGTAGCAGATTGTGTTGGTATTCTCACGCCTCATATACTGCCCTAAACACAGTAAAGTATCTTGTAACTGCCACTTTGTGTGTTCGTGGCAAAGCAATGGCGTGGGAACGAAACTACCCACGCGGGCTCGGCAAAACAGGCTGCAGGGTACAAATGCCTACAGTCCAGACTGCTTTCATTCCGGCGACTGCAGCCAGTGAGTTGTCACGCAATACGCGAGCGTCTCGTCTTTAGCAAAAAGTAAATACTCTTGAGGACTTCCTCCCAAAGTTCCTGACAAGAAAGGTGAAGGGCGTGGGTAGATAAGTGTTAAAACTAGTCCCGGCTAGTGGATAGCTAGTCATATTACGTGTGTTCGTAGCGCACTCCCGGTAACCCCGCTTCATAAATGTACACTGCAACGGAACAAATTTTATCTTTAACTGTCAATACTTTTGGCAACAAACTAGGTAAAATTGTTGTATCAGCTAACTTCTAATTAAAGGAGTANATATATATATATATATATATATATATATATATATATATGAAATATTTAGGTAATATATATTATATTATATATGGTATATATATGGAATATTTAAGTAAGAATTAGCATAACCGCTAACTACATGTCGGTAGAAATGCCACACGTGTTCTTATTTCGTAATTTCTAGAGAGGAGCATGTAAATGTCACGTTATTACTTGGCGACATGCTAGACATGAAACAACTTGTACACTTGTATTGTTACTGTCGTCGGAGCGCAGTTCATTTGGTAGGCCCACTAGGGCTATAAGCCAAGAGAGAACAACCAAATAAACAAATACAACTCTGGTATAAACCAATAAAACAAACAACGACTGCAGTGAACGTAAGACCAAGTACAACCATTTTGCGGCAGAACAACGTCAATACGAATTTCTCTGTTTGTGGAGGTCACACGCAGAGAAGTTACTTGTTTGCGAATATTTTATACACCGACATATATATATAAATAAATACTATCGTTATATATTAATATTAAATTCTATTAAAATATTATTTAACCAAAGTAAAGTTTACACCAGTTTCTTCAATCGCGTTTATTACTGAAGAAATCTTGATTCGTGTGTATTTACATTTAACATCGTTTAACACATACGTTTTTAGAAAAACTAATATTGTTTGATTTTAATAATATTTCTGACTTTAAAAATAAAACGAAACATAGCACTAACAACAGCACCGAAATTTGTCAGACCTGCATTTATTTATTTTTAACCACTTAAAGGGTTCTGCTACAACAAGTTTAAATATCTTTAATCTACTTAGAAACTAGATCATTGACAACTAGTAATGTTCTACTTAAATGAAATGCACAGAAGTTAATGACATATACTGTTGAAAAGTTTATTCCATTTGGAAACGTATTTTTGTTACATTCCACAAAACGAAGAAAGTTGTATATATAAGGAGGAGTAATGACCACTTTGAATATAACTAAATTTATGATTTAATTAATTAAATAAAAATGATTAAAATTAATAAATTTACTAATTTATTTTAATAATAAAAATTTAAAATTATATATTTAAATTATTATATAATAATGTGATTTAAATGTATTTTATTTATTTAGTTTTAAATAGTTTTAATTCAAATGTATATTTATTTAAATCATAAAATTATTGAATTTAAAATAATTGTAATTTTAATTTTTAGAAAATTGATTGTAGTTATATGTAAAGTGGACCTTATACACATTACTACATTATTATTCATATAGGAATTAAAATGTTTTTACATTAAACAACATAGATTTAAAAAAATTCAATTTACCTGAGCCGATTTTCATCTGGGAACTTTCGATTTTCAGTGGGTCCAAGTGGACCAACTAATTCTTTTAGAAACAACAAGAGTTCAATTCCCAGTCACTCCAAATAAAAACTTTTTAAAAAAATATTGATATATTCTTAATTAAATAATCTTTCTGGTAATATCGGTTATATATAATTAATATTTTTATCAAAGTAAACTTTTATATCATTTTAACAATTAAATTTGTTAAAATTTATTTTAACAATATATTCCATAAACAACCCGATTATGAATCCAAATTCTTTTGAACTAGTATGTTTGTATCTTCTTTGTAAAACCACTTTAAATGTATTATCTAATTTTAAAAAATGTGCAACAATTAGTTGTATATATAAAATAAATATTCGTAATCGAATAATACTGTAGTTCAATTCACTCATTTTTTATAATTTAATTTTGATAATGTTTTTAAGCATATTCAAATTCTGTATTTAATTCATTTACTATATTATTATTTATGAAGAAAATTTTATTAGAATGCTAATTTAACTAAACATTTGTATTACATTATCAATACATTTTGCAGATTCATTTAAATCATGAACTTTTCCCATTAATAGTATAAAAATAATTATACATCTTCAGTAATATTTCTCTTTTACTTATAAGTGAGATTTCTTTGACTAATTAATATCAGATAACATATTGTATGCTCTGGAAATTTTTTATTAAAATAAACACTCTTTTATCTCTTACAGCCATTGCTTTTCTATGTGTACAATCTAAATCCTAATAATATTATAAATGCGAAAGTGTGTTTGTTTGTTTGTCCTTTCACGTCGCAACGGAGCAACGGATCGACGTGATTTTTTTGCACAAAGATAGTTAGAGGGCTGGGAAGTGACATAGGCTACTTTTTATCCCGAGAAAACATCTTATTCCGTCGGGGAAATTCTTATTGGAAAATGAAAAAAGTACACAAACGAAATAACAATGCAACGTCGCAACCGAGCAACATATCGGCGTAATTTCATACACATAAATAGTTGGAGGGCTGAAAGGCGATATTGGCTACTTTTTATCGCGAGAAAATGTCTCAAAAAATGTACAAACGACAATAGTGAATCAAGTCGGAAAAAAGTTTGCCACCAGCGCGCTCTCTTGCAATACGCTGTCTAAACCGTTAAAGATGGAACAACATCATGTAGTAAAGAATTGTGTGGAATAAAAAGACTTAACATACTCCGCGGTAGCATATATATCTATAACAGAGAAATACTGATAGGTGTTTTTACCATTTAATTCACCGAGACGTTGAATTTTATAATATGTATAGAGTATAGAAGATTAACACTAAGTAAAATTCAACTTTATTTTTAAAAAAAAAACCTAAACAATAATGTTGTAGTTGCCGCGAGTGGAGCCGCTTACAGAACAGGCAGTAGCCTTAGTTAGACCTTCTTCTCAGTTTTGGATGTTGGGCAGGACATGGACCTGGGCCAGACAGCGGCTTGTTCAGCACGCCTGCCAGCTCCAGCACTTCAGCTGCCAGGCTGACTGGAGCTCCTGACCTCACACACTCCGCATAGTTGTCCTCGCGTACCAGCCTGTGGATCCGCCCAACTGACAACTGCAGTCCTGCGTGGCTCGAGCGCCACTTTGACTCTCCATTCACCTTCCCTCCTTCACCTTGACTGGATACTGACCTCCAACCAACAAAGTTACCATCATGTAGGTAACCGCACCTTACTTTCTTCTCTCAAGTTTAGGCTACTTTTTTAATTTATATATTTCGAGTTATTTTTTAATATTTCTAAGTTTGTTCGTTGTTTACAACTTTATTTTTGGCTACAATTTTTTAATTTTCTATTCAAAACTTTCGTATTTAATAATTTTAATTACTGTTATTTTTTTTTCAAAATTGTAATACATTTTTACATTTCTGAATGGAAGCTGAAAAAAAAAACCTCGACTAACACTAAACAAAAACATATATTCTTGGAAATAAAAGTAAACAATCAAACAAAATATGTGGATTATCGATATTGATAGAAAATTTAGTAATAATCTTACAGCAAATATTTCGAAGTATAATTTATACAAATGAAGAAAAATCATTAATATAATTTAAGCCAATGGCAGATATATTTTGCTACGATATTATGGCTGTATAAATTGTAGATTTTATAGATTGCAATGAATATTAAATAAATGGAACATTTTTAGTGAAGAAACAAGCATGTGGTGTATATATTAGTATTTTAAGTAGCATATTTTCTACATATAATTTAGCTAAACTTGTTGTTATAGCCAAAAGTCCATATATATTAAATTCTAATGTTAAAACTGTAAACATAGTAAAACAAATAATAAAACAATATATAAAAATATGAAAAAACCCTGTTGTTATTCCTAACAAAGTCGAACCTTAAGGTGAAAATTAAATATTCTATTATTGTAATTACAAAAAATATTAAAAGAACTAAACAAAGCATGTTATTTAATATAATTAGCTATAACAAAAGATTTTTCTGGAATTTTTATCAATGAAGAAACTATCGAACACTTAATCAACAAATATAATTTTTTAATGCGAAGATAGTTTAAAGAAAATTGCAATATAATTATGAATAATGCTAATACTGTTGGAAAAGATTTCTAAACCTGGATAAATAGTAATTTTAAGGTAAAATTTTATAATGAAATTATGTGCTAAATTACAAGTCCTGGAGTCAATAAAACACCTAGAAATCAGATAATAGATTTTTAATTTATTCCGATAAAATATTAAAAGAAAGATTTAATTATACCTTAACTGAATAAAATGGAATTACAAGATTAGGAGCAACAATTTATAATTACATACTTAATAATTTACAGAACAAACAAGGATTCCATCTAATAAAAGACTGGTTAAAATTAATAGAATATAGTAATAAAAATATTACGAAAATACTCTTATTTGTTTTTTTTTGTTGCAAATTATAAAATAAAGGGGAAAATTTCAAATAATTATAAATAGCTGTTGGGCTGTTAAAAAAAAANTTTTTTGTTGCAAATTATAAAATAAAGGGGAAAATTTCAAATAATTATAAATAGCTGTTGGGCTGTTAAAAAAAATATTGCAATATGTTTATTGGAAATATATGGATACAAAAATTAACTGAAACACAAATAAAATTGCCAGAAGAATAAACATGATAGCAAAAAACTAATACATTATGTCATTTTTGCTTTTAGTTTTAATTTCTCACCTGTTAATTTTCTAANAAACATGATAGCAAAAAACTAATACATTATGTCATTTTTGCTTTTAGTTTTAATTTCTCACCTGTTAATTTTCTAAAAGCTAAAGATGACGAATTATAAAAAAGTACTTTAACCAAACACCAAAAATTGTTAGTTGAATCTAGAGAAACATATTTTCTATACCTAGTACATTATTTTTGACAATTACTAAAAATAACAATATTGAAGAATTATGACTAATGAAGATAAAAAATGTTATTCCATTTGTTCCAAGAAAAAAAAAACTAAATCAATCTCTCTCTAGATAAAGTTACAGAAATACAACCATTAAATTCTACTTTTTTACAGCCTACTAAGGAAAGAGAACAAGAATTAGAAAACTTAGAAACACAAGAAAGAAAATTTAACTATAAAAAAAAATCTAAATCTGTCCAAGAAGAATATAAATCAGAATTATAAATGGAAAAAATAAGAGAAAAAGTGGAGTAGAATTTAAATTTTATTTAAGTACACAATGGATTAATTGTGGAAAAATTATACTTTTATAATCTTTATTCCTTTGTTGTAAACGACAAAGGAAAATAGAATTATTTTGGAGGAATAAATAAAAAAACTGAAATAAATCTGTAAATTTTATTAAAGGGAAATCAAAAAACTATTTAGTAAAAACAAACATAAAAAATTATTAAAATTATTATTTGATTTTTATCCTTATAATAATNTACTTTTATAATCTTTATTCCTTTGTTGTAAACGACAAAGGAAAATAGAATTATTTTGGAGGAATAAATAAAAAAATTGAAATAAATCTGTAAATTTTATTAAAGGGAAATCAAAAAACTATTTAGTAAAAACAAACATAAAAAATTATTAAAATTATTATTTGATTTTTATCCTTATAATAATTTTTTTTTTGTAAATTAAAACTATTTGCATAAAAAATTTTTGTGAAAATTTTAATTCTTAAGTATAAATATTAGAACATCAGAGCATTTTAACAATAAAGAAAATCTGGAAAATAGAGGAAGAAATAAATAATAAATCTACTATTCTAAAATGGGAGATATAGTTCGGAAAATACTAATTAAAGATTGTAAAAGAATAAAATAATTATTAGAAGGAATATATTTAATTATTTCCAATTCATCCACAAAAATTACTGTGGAAATTAAATATATATTATAAGATTTGAAAATATTGAAACATATTATGTTTCTAATTTTTGGTTAGAGAAAAAAATGGAAGCATGACAAATTGATTAAAATTTTAATATAAAATAGATAAACCAAAAACTACACTGAATAAATTAAAAAAGAAAGACTAGTTTTTATTGTGTAAGGTTTTGATATATTTATATATTTTGTTCTACAACTTAAAATTTTAATGGGATATATTATGTTTTTATCTTTAAATTATTTTATTGTAACTTCTGGATATTCCATTTAACTAACTCCTTCTAAATTTCTTATATAATTTAGAATATAATGATTTCCATATATATATGAACAAAATTATTATTTTATTCTTTTTGTTAATTTTGTAAATTATGTAAATATAGTAATCTAAGAATCCATAATATAAAAGCAATATAATTTACTTAGTTTATCTATTGTTATATAACTGTCGACATTGTTTTCCAATGGAATTATAACTTTGGGAAGTATTATTTATTCATTCTAACAGTCATATTCCAGAAAGAGTATTTATTATTTTAATGTAAACATTGTTTTATTTGGTTCTGTTTTTATTGTAACCTTTTGTTTACATATTATTTCGCCCTGGGTTGAGTATGCTATATTATTATATTTTATTAGAGTTATTTAATTTGCATTAATTGCAGTGTAATGATGTTTCTTTATCAATCCAAGTGTATAAAAAAACGTATTGGATTATGTTTATTTCATGCAGTGCAATGTTATTCTTGTATCTCCCAAAGGGGTAGCAGTTTCCATATCTTCTTGTGCAGCGATTTTCTATTATAATACACTGGTGGAAAAAGTAAAATGAACACAACTAAAGTGGTGATGTAGAAACAGCATATGGGCATGGGGCACTGATAGAGGGCAGTACATGCAATGATTAACAGTACTGTACTGTGTACAGAGTAGGATCCAAATACTAGGCATAACACCGCTGAGCCCAATATAACTGTAGTTGAATAGGTGAAAGAGTAGTTTGTTGTTTCAAGCATCGGCCTGTGTGTAGTAAGCATTATAGACTTGGCACAACGGCATAGACGACCACGAATCGTGCAGTTAATGGACTTTGAACGTGGTCGTATTGTCGACCTGAAGAAGGCTGGATGGCCTTTCTGAAGAATTGCCCTACAAATAGTACATGAAGTGTCTGCTGTGCATCATTGGTGGTGCCGGTGGTCCAGCAATGCTGCACATGCTCGTCAACCTGGTTCCGGATGACAGCGGCATACGGATTCCCGCCTGGACCACCGCATCAGACGAGCAGCCATTGTTGATAGCACGACAACCAACCGTGCAGCCCGCCTCGGATGGTGTTGCGAACGACGTAACTGGAGGGATGAATGGCGTGGAGTTGTGGTTAGTGATGAGAGCAGATTCTGCCTTAGCGCCAGTGACGGTCGTTTGCGAGTGCGGCGTTGACCAGGAGAGCAGCAACAACCAGAGTATATGGCAGCATCGTACAGGACCAACTCCTGGCATCATGGACTAGGGAGCAATAGCCCACAATGACCGTATGCCTCTGGCGTTGGTTTAAGGAACACTGCACAGTAAACACTACATCCAGCCCAATTTGTTGCTGTTCCTACAATGCCAAGGAGATGTCCTCTTCCAGCAGGACAATGCCCGTGCACACATGTCTCGTGTTACTCAACCCGCTCTCGAAGGTGTACATCAACTCACCTGGCCAGCGCGATCACCCGACCTGTCCACTATTGAACATGTGTGAGGCATGATAAGGACGGAGTTTGATGATGTCTGCAATACCGGAAACAAACCTCCACCAATTGTAACAGGCGGAATTAGTATGGAACACTATTCCCCAAGATGACATCCGACACATTTATGAGAGTCTCTACTCCCGACAGCAGGACTGCATCGTCGCTAAAGAAGGCTACACAAGATACTGACGTTGTTGTTCAAGAGACTCTGTAATCTCTGTCCATAGGTGTACGACCCTGTAATCATTATCGTATACTGTGTACAACCTGCATAATTATTGAATAAAATCTTCAGTCGTGTGGAACCACTGCGTCCGAGTGTTCATTTTCCATTTTCCACCTGTGTATATTTGTCTTAAGTGTTAAGTCATTAAGCTCAGTTATCTGTGACTTGAGCAAGGAATTCCGATTCCTTACACTTGTAAAAGAGAAGCTTTTGGGTCTTTGCTATGTTTCTGTCCAGCCTAAGTTTAGGGTGATGCAGAATTAAAATGTCATATGGCCGAATCACCATAATATAGTTTTCGTAGCCCAAACTTTATTGATGGTTTGTTGGCAGGGATGTGGACAGCAGAAATCCCCAAAAGCCACATTTCGTCTAAATTGATAGATGCGACGAAGTTTGTCTCCAGGCAGGGCATGGTAACGACGCATCATCGTGGTACCGTTTACCCAACTTAATCATCTGTCGCCTATTTGTGTGAAAAATGTTTATTTCGTGCAAGGAAACATTTTATAACATTTTGAATCACGAAATTTCAACAAATTTTTAAAAAATTATGCATTATATTTGTGATTAGTCGGACCTAGGACCAGTTTCCTGCTGAAAATGAACTGAGCTATGCGGGACACGGACATTTTAGTTATTAAATTGTTTTGGGATTTTTCAATGAACAGATCAGATCATTCGTAAAGGGTAAATTAAATATTGCTTTAAATATAATAAATATCACTTATTAGTTATTTTATTATGAAATTAAATGATAATTTAATAGTAAATCAATGGACATCATTACACAATTTTTTTTGTGTTTCGTGAATTAGTATAGGCTTTTTAAATGCAACTTTGTCTTATTTTTAGTCTATGTATGTGTTCAGATTTTTATTTCTGCAAGTCACATCGATGGTTTTGTCCCTTCGTATTGTAAGAATTTGTATGTGTTCTGTCGTATTTCTCCCCTCCACACGCCGTGCTCACAACTCGCTTCCTTTCTTCACACACATAAGGAAATATTTGCAGTAACTTCCAAGTGCGGTGGAGTATTCACACTGTATATAATAAACATCGGCCAGGTAACAAATGCCGGAACATTACAACATGGCGCCCAAAACTGTGCGGCTGCATTATTATAAATACGGAAGTAAATAAGCCGGAACGTTACAACATGGCGCCCAACGTGGGGCACGATTAGACCACGTGACACGTGAAGACGAACAACAAGAAACACAGCAGCACGACGCCGACGTTTTCAGGGATGAGGCATCATCCATCAACACCATTAAACGGTAAGGACGCTTTACATCATCAATGAAGCGATCATTTCAAGAGTATTACAGGTTAGGTTATGATAAAGTACATTTCGCCAAGAGTTATTTTGGTTTGGTTTTTTCGTGTGAAAGGGTGTTAATTTCGCGACGGGGGGTTTTTTTTTTTAATTGTATACCACGTCGTTGTAACTGCATTAAGAATGGCGCAATTAGAAACTACATGGTCAGAAAAAATTATGAATCTCTTGTTGTCCTTACAGGACTATAGCCAGAAACAACAGGAATTTAACCAGAAACAACAGAAATTTAACCAGGAGATTAAACAGGCGTTTAAACAGGAACAACAGGAGTTTATACAGGAGCTTAAACAAGACATTAGGCAACAAGCAGAAAAAAGTGAGAAAAAATTTGATGAATTATTAACAAATGTAGACAAGTGGGGGGTTGAATGCCTAAATAGGTTAGGAAAGGGTTCAACAGTAATTGTCCCAAGTAAAATTAGTATAAACGGCAAGGAAGTAAAAAATAAAGGGAATACTAAATGTAAAAAAGAAAGTAAAGAATTTAAAGTTGAAGGTAAAACGGTAGATGTTAAAATTAAAGAGGACAGATANTGTGAGGTTAGAAAGTCGAAGATAAAGGTAGTAAAGGAAGGGAGACTTCAGGTTAGGGGGGTTAGACTAAAGGGTTATTGTGAAGTAAAGCTGCGAAATGGATCAGCTGGTGAAGTGCAACAGGCACGAGTTGCGAAGGGTAAGGAGTATCGTAGAATCAAACATTATGAAGTGTTTAGGCAATGTTTTGTAAGGAAGAAGCAAAGATTAAAACAAAGGGGTAGTAAAGTCATCAGGAAAAATATGAGCAAGAGGGTAAAGACTGTAGGGAAAAAGAAAAGAAAAGTGAAGGGTAGATTTAGGTCAGTAGGGAAGAGGAAGAAAGTGCTAAAGTATAGTATGAGAAAGGTAGAAAGGAAAAAGGGAAGAAAAGTGAAACACAAGGAGAGAACGACAAGGAAAAGGAAGAAGAAAAAAATGTATTATAGCAGAAAGATTGCAAGTTAGATAGTAAGTTATAGAATTAATTTTTTTCCCTGTATTAATTTTTATATATTATACAGTAATAAGTAAGTATTTGTATTTAGAAGAAAAATCAATTTTTTAAAGGACTGCAATTAAGGAACAATGTGGAACAAATTGATAATTTAATTGTTCATGTGAAATGTTAATTGGGTAAGAATTAATAAGAGAGAGGGTGTATTTCTGTTAAAGAACAGTTAATCATTTTATAGCAGGTAAATACAGTACAGCCTTAATATTTTAATTCAACTGTGTAGAGTCACAGAAATCTGAAGTTGATTTAACTGTTATTTACATTTTCCAGAAGTGGAAAATGACTGATACGCTCTTGGAAGACAAATTTTGTGCTGCTGATTGAGGTTATGTTACTATGTAGTGGATTGTCATTTTCGTAATATTTTGTAAATGTAATTAGCAATACAAGTGGAGAATAGTGTGTTATTTTGCATTATATTATTGTAATTCAGTTTGTTCAGTATGTTTTGTCTTGAAAAGGAATTGCTCAGTTTTTTTAAATTATTATGAAATTACTTATTGAGTAAAAACACAAAAAACTTATGAGATTTTATTTTATGAGCATTGTATTTGATATTGTGATTGTGTGAATTGTAAGTTTGACATTGCAATTGGTGAAAATTTTAGATTAACAGTATATCTTGTACTGTGCATATCTATGCAAGGTTTAAACTATGAAAGAACTTTGTGAATTCTCTTTAAATATAAGTAGTTTTTTATTTCAAAATATGTACTACAGTTAATATTATAAAATGTTCTACCATGTTTTCTGATTTAATTACTTTCACTTTCAATTGAAGAAAAGGCAATTGGTAAGTCCTTAAGAAAAGCATTTTTTAGAAATTGCTTATTAGTTTAATGAAAATGTGCTAATATTAGAATTACATACTGTAAAGTGTATCAGTGAAGGTTTTGTGAATTTAAATATACTTTTGCAATTATGTAGTGGAAGCTCAAGCTGTTATGGGAAATTGTGTAATTGTAACTGAGTTATTAATGCAGAGTACCGAACCGAAAGTGCTTCATGAAGGTTTGTAAATTTTATTTTCAAGTGAAAACTGTGTTAATGTAAAGAAACATATAATTAATGGGAGTTTGGAAATCATAGTTGACAATAGGAATTATTAAGAGGATTAATTAAGGATGCAGTAAATAGTACTTAAATTTCCAAAGGTTGAAGTGGTTGAAATGTTTTATAGTAGTGAGCCTTAAGTATCTGAGGAAGTAGTTAGGAGATGTTGCTGCAGGTTAAGGTGTCCTGGGATCAGTGGCACAAAGTGGAAGTGTGTTTGGATTGGGACAGATCTGGGGCCCTTGTTTTTTTTTGTCAGCACTGACCTAGTGAGAGGCAGTCGCATTGGCTTTTGAGGTTTTTTGTCAGCACTGGCCTAGTGAGAGGCAGTCGCAGTGACTTTTTTTTTTATAGTTTTGGGCAGACCTGGGTCCCCTTTTTGGAAGTGGTGTGCTGATCCCAGCGAGAGACCAAAGGGCAGCAACCCAAAATGAAGAATCGATGGCACAGGTGGAAATACACGCTCAACCACAAAGTATAACAAATTGTAACAACCTGTAACTAATTGAAACCAGAAAGGTGTAATTTTCTTGCAGCATCCTCGTCAATAGCTTGTTACTCTTACAAGGGAGGTAAATAATTGTATCATGAGTTTAGTAAAGTAAATAATTTTTATTTGTCATAAGTAAAGTAAGTGAATATTTTTGTTATTAGTAATTACCATGTTATATGTAAAGAGTTTACAATGAACAGAGGCACAGTGGTTTACAGAACAGTATCATTCAAGATACGTTTCGTTTTGGGAAAGATTTCTTCAAAATCCATCCCAAACCGAGGGGGGTAATGTAATGACGCAATATTCTTAATTTTTTGGGACACGGATGTAAAATTATTTCGTGTGTATTTAGCTTTGGAAAACTTAGTAATATTTTATCAGGTTTCAAGTTAAACCCGCGGTGGTTCGTTTCCCGGGATAGTTTGTTATCGAGCAGACGTGTGCTTTTGAAGGTTATCGGAAGGACATCTGCTGTTTACGTTGTAACATGAGCCCGTTTACCGTCTAGTTTCGAAAGTTGTTGTTTTGGTTATGCGGCTATTGCGGGTACAATAACATGTTGTGAGCGCGGGACACAGAGTAGTTTTGGATGATGCTACTGGCAGATGCCGGAGGCCATGCGCTTATCTTAGAAGAAAAGGGGGGGGGGGCATAGGCCTGCCTAATATATACTGGTGGTGCCTATCGCCTAAGGAGACAAAAGTAACCAACCGTCGAAGAAGACGTGTCGGGCGTGAGAAGACGCACCAGTCCGAAAGGGCATGGGTCGTTAGGGTGCCAGGAGGGAACGAACATCCCTCCTGCCTTCGTAACTTAGTCTTGCGAGGCAAGTTTGAGACATTAATAAACCGTAAACTACTGTGGCGCTGTTTTTGCACTGGTATAACTGATTGTGAAAGTTCGTACTCTGTAAACTGGAAAGTCGTCTGTGCACTGTGAAACTTCAATGATAAATAACGTATAAAGCAAACTGATCTGGAACTTCTTCTTTTTAATTAATCGGCGTCACCTGGTACTGAGTCTCGTATTCTACCTATGAGCAAGCCGTGGCAACGTAAACATCAGCAGTGTAATCAGTCCGCAACGTTACAAGATGGCGATCCAACTGTGAGGCGGTAATATAATAAACATCGGCCAGGTAACAAATGCCGGAACATTACAACATGGCGCCCAAAACTGTGCGGCTGCATTATTATAAATACGGAAGTAAATAAGCCGGAACGTTACAATATGTGCAACAGAGCTACTCACAAAAGCTCCATATTTTTTATGTTTTATAAATGGAATCTATAGGTTTTAATTTTAAAATTTTAGAATAATTTTATAACAATAAAATATATTGCCAACAAACAAGAGAAGATTTAAATATTTTATTAGACGAAGAATACCAAACAAAGGATAAGATGTAATAATGCTTAAAAATTAATATGCTAAACTTACAGTGTATGATAAAGAAGCCAATGAAGTTGTAGAGTTAATTGAATTGAATAGAAAGAAATCGAAATAAATATATCACATTAATTTTATATGTTATTAATAAATGCTTTAAAGAAGAAGCAGACATTAATGTAGAAAATAAAGATGATACAAATTTAAATAATAAAACATATAAATAACGTAAAATTAATATATGTAACTGTTGAAATAAAAATTTTAAAAAAAGCATTATTTTGATATAATTTTATAAAATTCTACTGTTATATATATAGTACATTTTCATTTTATAAAATTATAAATATACAAATTATAATAGTAGAAAAGTAATAACCTGAAAAACTCTATATATGACAGTATAAAATATAATAAAATACAACATAATGTTACACATTTTATCATAAAATTTTATTTTTAAATTTTTTGTAATATCTTCGTTTTTTCAACTTTTATCATGCTATTTTTTTGTGTTTTATATATTTTTAAGTAGTATTAATTTTTTTGATTTTTTGTTTTTTATGTATATTATGAGAAAACTTTAAATTTATAAACAACATGTACAATCTACATTTGTATAATAACTTTTTTTTTAATATTCCGAGGGAATTGTGTTATTGCAATTTTGGCAATATCTGCCATTACCATAAAAACAATCTAAAATTTAAATAGCTTTGCAATTGTAACTAAACATATAAATTTTCATTTATACACAGAAATTTTAAACTCTATGTAATTTTCCACTATTATATTTTAACCACAATATGTTTTAACACCTATGCACAATGTTTAAACACAAAAACACAATGTTTTAACATCAAATACTGTAGTGTGTCTGTCTTTGTAAATTATATTTCATTATTTGTTATTAATTTTTGTACAAAAAATAAAATACACCACAATTGCAAAACTGTTAACAATTTAGATGGTTTTTATAATAACAGAAGTTATTGCCAAAATTGTAATAACAGAATTGCCTCGGAATATATTAAAAATAACACAAGCCAACAAAAAAAAATTATGAAGACTTTTTAAATAAATGCATTTTTGGGTGCTGAAACCGAATCTGGTATCAGTTTTTTTTGTATCGCCCACAGTTCTCGCACAATATGCATTTGTATTTTAAAATGCGATGTATACGATAGTATTTTTAAAAAAATTCACTACATACATTTTAGGTGTTTATTTTTGGTATTTCCTTCCTCTCTTCTCTTTGAAGCTTCTTACGTAGCTTTTTCTCCGATGTGATGCATTTTGTTGTTCTCGGTGAAGTGACCAGCAGTAATCACCCATCATGCTGACATTCCACCGTCCCTGGTAACGTTTCTCCATCACTTTGATGTCCTGGTGAAACCGCTCTCCCTGCTCTTCACTCACATCACCCAAGTTGTCAGGGAAAAAGTCAAGATGGTTGTGTAAGAAGTGGACTTTAAGGCTCATCAGGCATCCCAGATTTTGGAACTTGTCTATCATATTAGCTACGATAAGCTCATAGTTTGGGTCTTTAACATTGCCCAAAAACTTAGTCACAACTTGCTTAAATGATATCCAAGCCTCCTTTTCCTTTGTGGTCATTTTTGTTTCAAAGTTGTAATCGAACATCATTTTACGAATGTCAGGCCCAATGTCAGCCTGGCTCCTCATAAATGAGGAAACTTTTCACATAAATACTTAAAATATTCACCATCTTTAGGCAATGCTTTTACAAACTGTTTCATTAAACCTAATTTAATGTAAAGAGGTGGTAGAAGAATTTTTTTTTGATATATTAAAGTTTTATGCAAAATGTTCTTCTTTCCCGGTGTTAAGGTTTTTCTTGCAGGCCAATGTTTTGTGGACCAGTGTCGATCCCTTGCTCTGCTGTCCCACTCACATTAAAAACATGGACATTTAGTAAATCCCTTTTGTTGGCCCAGGAGCATGCAAACAACTTTCAAATCTCCGCACATCCTCCAATCGGGAGCAGGATAGTTAATTTCCTTTAAAATAATGTCTAGATTTTCGTAAGTTTCCTTCATATGGACTGAATGAGCCACAGGCAGTGATGCATAAGTATTACCATTGTGTAAAAGAACAGCTTTTAAGCTAGTTTTTGATGGATCTATAAAAAGCCTCCATTCTTCATTGTGGTACTCAATTCCAAATTCATTCATTAGACCACCAATATCATGGCAGTACACCAAATCCTGTTCTTGCTTAAAAAAACTTAGCGAACTGTTGAGCTCCTGTTCTATATTGATAAATAGATGCTCCAGGTGCCAACAAATGTTTTTTTAGTCTAGAACCAAGCAATTCAGCTTTCTCTTTAGTCAAACCCAAATCTCTTACCAAATCATTTAACTCAGCCTGTGTAAACAACTGAGGAGCTTACTTTTATGGAGAACATTGGAACTCATCATCATCCGGTTTACCTTCATCAGATTCAGTTTCACTGGACTGATAAAGTAAAACGTCATCAATAGCCTGTGGTGGCTCAGGGGCAGGAAATCCCGGACCATGACCGACTGGCCGAATAGCTGAAGGAAGATTAGGGTAGACAATTACTTTCTTATTTTTGGAGTTATATCCAGTAACGTCAATGCTACAAAAATAACAATCGCCTGAATGATTTTTTGGTTCTCTCCATATCATGGGTAGCGCAAATTTAAAAGCTGTCTTTTCTTTTTTTGACCATTTTCTAAGGTCTTCAACACAAACATAGCATACCTTGTGTGGAGCCCAAGGTTGTTCTTGATCACCGAGTTTTATTCCAAAATATACCAAGTACACTTCTTTTTAACAAACTCTGTAATGTTTCTTTGATGTTTTTAAATTACAAACTCACCACATATATAACAAAAACTGCTAGGAAAGTTTTTACAACCACTGTTAGCCATACTTAGAGCACATGGGCAAAAAGCTGAAAAGTGATTTTGTGTTGACTGAAAGAAAACAAACAGTCGTACCACCACTGCCAACCTAATTTCATTTAGATTTACTGTATGTTTTAGTATATTAATAATGTATATCAAGTATATAAAATATATATAAATATATATTTAAAAAAATATATAAAGTATATAAAAATGCACAGATATTAGATAAAATTAATTTCTCACATTTCATTTAGTATATTCAAATGTGAAAAAATGGTGGGTGTTATGACTTTTTTATTATTATTTTCGGACTCAGAACACCAAAAAACATAAGAATCCGGCAAAATCATTAAAAAAGTTTTTTATTGTTGGCCTGTGTAATTATACAAAGTAAAATGTATGTGTGGTAAACACATTTTTAAGTTTTCTCTTCATAAAGTTAATATCCAAATTTTTTTTTAAATTAATGCCACTTAAAAATATATCAAACAAAAAAAAACAAAAAAAAAAATTGTAAAAATAAAAATACCAAACAAATTGAAAAACAAATACATTTTAAAATAAAAAAGTTTTATCTTCTGTTGTATTGTATTATATTCCGTTATATTATATAAAATTATACATAGCTATAATTTTTCAGGTTACTGCTTTTCTACTTTGTATTTTTCGTGTTTTTATAATTTTATAAGCTAATAAATCACTATCAATAGAAAATAGTACAAATATATGAATTAATTTAAAAACAATTAATATTATTTTTAAATTTTTATTTTTCGTAGATATGTTTTGAAATTTTATAGTTTCACAAATTAACAAAAACTTTATTTTCTCCTCCTTTAATATAAATAAGGATAACCCCTGCCTGTTTTATTATTTAAATTTGTATCTTCTTTCTTTTGTATGAAGAAAAACTATGGAATTACATAGCATGAACATGATCATTTTAGAAACAATATGGCGACCAGAAACAAGATAGCGACCAGAAACAAGATGACCAACAAAGGTCAATGACAAGGACACAAGATGGCGGAATCCGAGATGGCAGCCGATCCACCCGATCCGCATACCCCTTCCATTGTTCTAGGAGGAACCAAATCTATCTACTACAGGTGTTGTAGAGAAAACATAGTAGATAAAAGTTTTTATGAGGAACCAATGTCCGGAAATGTACCATTTGGGTGCTATAAGGATGACACGATTCAAGTTTACAAATCTCTCGCCTCATGGTAGGCAATCCATTTTGACAATGGCCTGTGTCTGAAGTCACCTGGTGTCATTTGGGATGAAGAAAACTCACGTGCCACACATTCCCAAGGACATCAGCAATGCTTCTGCATTAATGTAAGGGCAGACCCACATACTTGACTTTCCTGCAGTAATACTGGTGGAGTTCTTGGACGATCTGTCACTGAACATTCTTGAGCAATGTGGTTCCAGCATGATGGTGCACCAGCACACTTTCCACTTGCCGTCCGACTTCATCTCGACTGTACTTTTGGGGCTCGATGGATAAGTCAAGGTTGGTCGATTGCTCAGCAGCCACGATCTCCGGGTTTAAATCCTCTCGATTTTTCTTGTCGGGCCACATTAAATCTCTTGTTTATGAGACCCCTGTGGAGTCTGAGGAAGATCTGCTTACACATGTTGTGACTGAGGCAGAAGTGATTCAGCACACACCAGGTATTGTTGAGCGTGTCTGGGAACATGCTTCGCAGATACAATGTGTGCAATGAACTTCNTGATTCAGCACACACCAGGTATTGTTGAGCGTGTCTGGGAACATGCTTCGCAGATACAATGTGTGCAATGAACTTAATGGTCACCACATCGAGCAGCTCTTGTAGTGCAGGTCGCTGACCTAGGTCAAGCAGGACATTTGAATTCTTGATTCNATGGTCACCACATCGAGCAGCTCTTGTAGTGCAGGTCGCTGACCTAGGTCAAGCAGGACATTTGAATTCTTGATTCATGTCGTCCTTGTAGCACTGAAACGATACGTTTCCGGTCATGGGTTCCTCGCCAAAACTTTATCTTCTAAGTCCCCTCTACAACCCCTAGAAGCGTGTAAGAGGAATTATGAAACAATCTGTATATATACAATTGGTATCCTCGGAATTTTTTAAGTATTTTGGCTTATATTTTGCGAATCATCCACAAATGTATGAGTGATACCTACAGCTTTTAATCACCTTGAACTACTTTTCCAAAACATTCAGTTATTTGTTAAATAATTATCACATAATTCGCAGTTCACAAGTAATCTGATTTTCATTTCTCCGATATTAAAAAAAAATTTCATAATCCCTATTTCCTACTAGTAGCGATATTTTAAGGAGCAGGAGATTAAAGTCATTCAATCCTGGTGAATCAATTTAAGAACATTAGTAGAATGCAGGAAAGTAAACTGTAATTTATTTTGTTGCATAGCATCAAGGGAGTAGTTTATTCTGGCCTTTAAAGGTACTGTCTACCGGCTGGTAACTGCGAAATTTAAATAGGAAATCCCATGTTAAGGAAATTTCATCTCAGTGCGTTATTTTTAAAGATAGGCGTTTCAAACAAAATGTATTCTTCAAGAATTTTTTAGGAGAAGATTCCTAGGAGCATATATTTTCATTATGNATAGGCGTTTCAAACAAAATGTATTCTTCAAGAATTTTTTAGGAGAAGATTCCTAGGAGCATATATTTTCATTATGGTGGGTAGTATGTACTTTTTTTGCAAAACATAAATTTTAAAACTTTCTTGCAAACACGCTATAAATGTTACGGAAACATCTCCGCTGCAGGGAACTTCTCTTAAAATATTCGTGAAGAATGCATTTTGTTTGCAACACGTATCTTCAAAATTAACGCACTAAAGTTAAATTTCCTTAACGTGGGATTTCCTATTTAAATTTTCGCAGCTGCCAGCTGNTCTTCAAAATTAACGCACTAAAGTTAAATTTCCTTAACGTGGGATTTCCTATTTAAATTTTCGCAGCTGCCAGCTGGTAGCTAGTACTCTTAAAATGTTGTCATTTAAAATATTACCTTTACACAAAATTACTCTAACATGACGTGACGAAGAAAAATCTCTTTTATATACATTTTAACATACTAAAATATTTTCCTTATTACTTCAAAAATTCTTACTGTACTATAAAAAAAATTAAAATATGTATTTGTGTAACATGGCTATATATTAGTGTTAAATTTCAATTATTATATTGCGCAGTGTTATTGTTTGTTTAAATTATTTTCAAACCATATTTTTTGTTAGGGTGGGGAGTGGGTAAACCTATTATGGTAGGGCACATGGGGTAAATAAATATAAAAAGGCGGGTTACTATATGGCTACATATGGCGATATACAGGGAACAGTTTTCATTGGGGGGGGGGACGCTAAACCAATTACTTTACTGCGAGCCATGCTAGTACGTGGAAGTAATTGTCCTATCTTGCTCAGTGTCCGAAGGCTGGTGAAGTACGACGAGTTCCGGCAGTCGGCACAGCACGCCTCTTGTGATGTCCACCTCGGCCGGAGTCAATGCCGCTCTGTACTGCCCTCATATCGGCGTGGCATGGCCTGATTCCCTGCCTGGTAGAGGGGATTCCTGCCTACCGGGGTTTGGTAAATGAGAGTCTCTACTGCGGCATCTGGCTCTCCTGATTACAGTTCATGTGTTCAGGCAGGCCGTTGGATTAAAGGCTGTTGACGCTATCGTAACAGTAGGCACGGTACGCCTTCAGCCTATTTTTGCTTCACAAGAAAATCGGATTCTTCACTTGATGGAATTTGTGTAGTTTCGGAATTCAAACAGTTGAGCTGAGTCTCTCGGATGGTACTTGAGCGACTCTCCTATACGAGCACAAGCCTCTGGTTTAACACACATCACGAAAACAGGAGAGAACGTTTTCGCTTAACACACTTACTTTTCCATAAAGGTTGTTGCCAGATTGTGCGAAACGTTGTCACTCCTCATCGTGAGGAATTTTCGGGAATGTTCTGCTACTTCTGCTCTCGAGAGTATATAAGGTTTCTTCAAGGGGCAACGCAGGAATGAAAATAGCAGTTGCTCTCAACGATGCCGACATTAATGACAAAGAGCAAAAGGTATTAATTTGGTTTTGTGATACGAAGTGAATAAGAGTGGTTGGAGCGCCTCCATGAATTAATTTAACTAGTAATATAGGTATTGAGAAACCCTTCTGTACTATTGACATGATTGCCAAATATCTTCACCTTGAAACCAAACTTTCACAATCAGTTATTCTTCAAGAAAGACGGACACCAAACCTCCCGACCTGCAAACTTCGAGACAAATGTCTTATGATATTGAAAATTTGATTTGGGCCTTGTCTTCACATCGACGAGCAAGAGCAGAAATAGCTTTTTAAAAACTACTAATTAAATGTTTTATATTCCAATTACTAAAAGTTATTTTTTGAATTTATAAACATGTGCAAGAATAAAACCTGCATCCTAAAAAACCACAAAACTAAAATATTTTGTATTATTTAGGGCAGAACGAGAAAACGGAAAACGTCCAGTAATTCCTGTTTTATGTATATATCACAACGTTCGATTGTGCGAGAAGCAAAAACTAAGTTGCTAATGAAATATTACATACGTTAATTGCTATATACGTATATTAAAATGCATTTATTATTTGTAAAATATACATTAAATTATTCTGCCAACTCTTTTGGTTGTATATTTACCCTTACTATCACCATATGTGCACTACTGATATTTCGTACTTATTTCGTGTGTGTCACAAGAACAGCTACAGATGTAAGTGCACAGGCTTGACCCTGGTTTACAGTCCTTGCATTTTGTACAATATCATTTCCAGCTTCATCAGAAGTAGGTTAAACTTCTAGGCACGTTCAAGTCAATATGACTAGTTTCATTATAATAGCCATGTTTGTATGGCGTGGGAACCATCTGATAAAAAATACAGCGATGTCCTCTAAGTAGCTCCCTGGTGATTGGCTATGACTACCCAGGGGCATCATGTTGAATGGTATGGACAAATGATCTGTGGAAGAACATCTACTCCTTTAGATACCTGCGAAAATTATTACGCCATCGGTTGTTGCACTTCCTAAACTGACAAACTTACAAACTGGCATGTTCATCAGAGCTCGCTCACAGTTTATTCTTCTGCGAAGACTTTGAAGAATTGAGTGTAATAAGTTTCGGTGTTCCTTACCTCGCATGTTACCTTCGTGCCTTTTAATACTCCACGCGAGCCATGGTGGCGTAGTGATAACCCACTTGACTTACATTTGGAAGCAACCGGGTTCGATTTCCGCTCCGCTCATCCGGTGTTTGGTTTTCCACGATTTTCCTACATCGCTCTAGGAGAATACTGCAGTTACTTACTCCACGCCATGAACGCCTCCTTCCCCATTTCTGCTTCTCTGGATCGCTAGTTCCGTTTTAATGACCTCGCTGTCGACGATATGTTGGGACTCCCCTTCCTAACAAGTGTATTTATGGAAGTGTAATAGTATTGTTGGTTGAAAACTAGTTTATGTCTTTGAAGAGTACCTATACCTTGGTTTTAACATCTTTTAATGACATAAAATGCTGGGTTGAAGTAGACTGTATACAAAAAGGAGAAATTANTATACCTTGGTTTTAACATCTTTTAATGACATAAAATGCTGGGTTGAAGTAGACTGTATACAAAAAGGAGAAATTAATTTTCTATTGAAATATCACACGAGTCTGAGTTCACCAGATAACTTTCCTTCGAAATAAATGCATGAATACATGTATTCCTTGACTTCAGTTTGTATTAAATGATCGGTGATTTGAAACTCGGTATTGTTGCCTTCAATGCAGACATTTCCCCGACCACACGTGTCATCCGTGTGAAGCAGCTCTGTAGTCTGATGCCGACGTCTGTGCTACTTCATGTGAGGCACGCTACTTGTATGAGGCAAGTGCGGGCGGCTGTATCACTAACCAATCAGCTTCAGCCGTCATCTCATCCTCCAGAAGATGAAAACAAATAAGAGATTATGGATTCATCACTTGCCAAAAAAACCAATAACATTATAGAAATTGATACGCAAGAGTGTACAATGAATACGTGAAGCGTGTTGGACCCCTGGTGGCCTTGCGGTTAGCACGCCGGCCTCCCACCACTGCGGTCCGAGTTCGAACACCGGAGGGGTAGTCATGGATTCTCGCACGTGGCAAACGTGGTGGACGTTGGACGGTATGCACAGACTCGCCTACACCTTAAGCAACTCCGCCACTACTTTTAGTGTAGACTGCAAGCGTCACTACACTTCGAATACTAAGTCCATTTTAGTTTAAGCCTCGTGCTGCTTCATGAAGTTTAGTTTGAATGGTTTCTAAATTACGAAGATATACGAGCTTGCCCAAACTTAGTGACGTCAGTTGATCTCAGCCAATGGGAAACGCCTAGAACTATGATGTATGCTTTTTCTCGTATGAAATAAAATATAGTGGTCTGCTCTTCGAAATACTCATATAT
The DNA here is from genome assembly GCA_002778355.1 of Clitarchus hookeri. Lineage (NCBI taxonomy): Eukaryota > Metazoa > Arthropoda > Insecta > Phasmatodea > Phasmatidae > Clitarchus > Clitarchus hookeri. The sequence continues at coordinate 124,277 of NQII01005813.1, forward strand.
TATAATTGTACTCTTTAAAAATGTAATTTATTTTGTTGCATCAAGAGAAAGCTCATGCATAACTCAAAATACTGTCAATTTACAAACAAAAAATGTTTGGATGGGTGTTGATGTAAATAGAATTCTATAAACGGATTCATTTGCAAAGACAGGCAACAAATTATATTAAAGCAATATACTGCAGTTTATTACAACACGACCAGAGTAACTTGGTGCATAAACAGACTGGAACTGTTTCGTGGGCAGTTATCCAGAAATTCAAGTGCCGAAAAGTTTACTTACTGCAATTTTGTTTTATATTCGTTGTAAAAAGTATACTTACCCATGTTTAATATACTTTCGTTAAAGCAGTGTAACTTGTATTTTCTATTTGGCCAGAAAGTAAAACTTGCAAAAATTTTAAATTAATAAATGTGCGTTTACAAAAAATCAAATTTACATACGAAAACAATTATAATACATTTTAGTGTACTAAATTTCTGAACATTTTGCGCGATACTGTTTTTTTTACAAAATAACGAGTAATGCTGTAATATTAATTATAAGTTTCATTCCATAAATTGAACTGTCTCGAAAATTCAAAATGAATCTTATAGTGATACCTCGCTACGTCAACAAGCGACACGCCGCTCTCCTTACAGTTCGCAGAAGTGACTCCTTTCCACACTAGAGGTCACGTTTGTTTGCTTCAGCTGCCCCATTTTCCTAGTGCTTACTGGACTGAGCTTCGTCACATATTTACATGCATTTATGACATCTTTTGTCATACACTGGAGAACCAAAAAAACTGGTACACCTGCCTAATATCGTGTAGGGCCCCGCGAGCACGCAGAAGTGCCACAAGACGACGTGGCATGAAATCGACTAATGTCTGAAGGTATGCAGGAGGCAATTCACACCATGAATTCTGCAGGGCAGTCCACAAATCCATAGGAGTGTGAGGCGGTGGAGATCTCTTCTGAACAGCACGTTGCAAGGCATCCCAGATATGCTCAATAATGTTCCTGTCTGGTGATTTAGGTGGCCAATGGAAGTGTCTAAAGTCAGAAGAGTGTTCCTGGAGCCACTCGGTAGCAACTCTCGACGTGTGGGGTGTCGCATTGTCCTGCTGGAATTGTCCACGTCCGTCGGAATGCACAATGTACATAAATGGGTGCAGGTGATCGGACAGGATGCTCACGTATCTGTCACCTGTCAGAGTCGTATCTAGACGTATCAGGGGTCCCATTTCACGCCAACTGCACACGCCCCATACCATGACAGAGTCTCCACTAGCTTGAACAGTCCCCTGTTGACATGTAGGGTCCGTGGATTTAATGAGGATGTCTCCATACCCGTACACGTCCATCCGCCCGATACAATTGGAAACGAGACTCGTCAAACCAGGCAACGTGTTTCCAGTCATCAACAGTCCAATGGCGGTGTTGGCGGGCCCAGGCGATGCGTAAAGCTTTGTGTCGTGCAGTCAACAACGGTACACGAGTGGGTCTTCGGCTCCGAAAGCCCATATCAATGATGGTCCGTTGAATAGTTCACACGCTGGCACTTGTTGATGCCCCAACATTGAAATCTGCGCCAATTTGAGAAAGGGTTGCACGTCTGTCACGTTTAATGATTCTCGTCAGTCGTCGCTTGTCCCGTTCTTTCACGATCTTTTTCCGGCCGCAGCGATGCCGAAGATTTGATGTTTTACCGGATTCCCGATATTCACGGTACACTCATGAAATGGTCGTACGCGAACATCCAAATGTTATCGCTACCTCGGAGATGCTATGTCCCATCTCTCGTGCGCCGACTATAACACCACGTTCAAACTCACTTAAATCTTGATAACCTGCCATTGTAACAGCAGTAACCGATCTAGCAACTTTGCCAGACGCTTGTTGTCTTATATAGGCGCTGCCGACCGCATCGCGATACTCTGATTGGTTATATACCTCTGTTTTTTGCATACGCATGCCAATACCAGTTTTTTTTGGCTCTCAAGTGCACTTCTTGATACATACATACATACGCACTGAAATATTACAGTCCATTCAATATTACTGCCAACTTTTCTGAAGTCCTACTGAAATTCTACTTCCAGAATATTCCTTTGCCTCATGAAAACAAAGCTTAAACGAGTCTAGAAAATTACACCAAGGAACAACACACCGAAATCGTGCGCACTTAGTTTAATGATATTTTACTAAAGAAACTATTTCTTACTAGGCATTATCAAAACACCTATTTTCTCACAGTTTTCATTAATATTATTTACAAAAAAAATATTATATATATATATATTAAATAAGATTAAAATACTAATTTAATCAAAAATAAGATACTTTTATGATAACAGAAGTATAAAACGCCTGTGATACTTAACATATTTAGGAAGCAACCAAATATGTCATACATGAGTGATTTTTCAAAAATTTTATTCAAAATGTTTGAAGAAACAGCGAATAGACTATACATGTTTTAAAAAATACAATATTTACTATATTAACATATTAACACTGTTAGCTACTTTGTAAATATGCAATATACTAACTTGTCGCTACTAGGCCACATGATGGTGGCCAGTAGCTTATATAGTTAAATTATTTCGGCGCAGACAAAGGGCACCTGTGGTTGTTGCGTTAGGGGTAAACAAATACTCGTATTCTCCGTTATTTAACACACCAGTATTTTTTTGGTCTGAAGGTCACATAGGTATGTACACACACTGGCGAGACTGAGCCCCCCTACTAGTCGTAGGCCTGAAGGGCTGGTGGGCTGAATACTATGCGTCGGCGATGGTTGTTGAAGGGAGACGTTTCTCTACTTATCTGTGACTGCGGCTTTTGGTGAGTTGTCTTCGTTGGTAGCTGAGGCATGGTGAGTTGGGTGGCCCTTTTTCATGGCCTCGGACTGGCTCTCGTTGGCGCGCAGTACTAAGTTGGCTTCTTCCTGCAGCTTTGACTGACTCTCTCGGAAGTCCGGGATTGGTTTCCCTGGGCTTCTACTTTCTCTGCGACCTCGGCTGGCGTTCCTTGTTGGAGAGCGCGTCTCCTCGTCCTGCTTCCGGCTCGCGTTTCTGACTTCCCCACTGCGGAAACCGCCACTACGTTTTCGGAAATGAACTCATAAGTTCTCGGCATTTCTACTCGGTTTGTCTCGGGAATTTACACATGAAGTTTCGGCTGTTCCTGGGTTCTCTCCCTGGTGACGTCACTATTGACTTACTGAATGACTGACTGCTTTCCTCGTCGCCATCCGGCGCACGACTACGTCTTCTCGGAAAAATGGTGCCTCTCGGTATGGGGCTCCCACTCGTTTCCGGGAATTTACTCATATTCTCGGCACTGTTCTCGTCACACGACTGATTACTCCCGGGTCTCCTTCGCCTCCCGTCTCGGCTGTACCTATCTCGCCTCGCTGCTGTACCGCCGAACAACTCCTGTCTCGGCTGGCGATAATTGCTCCCGAACAACTGACTGCGTACAACTGATTGTACAATACTGCCTGGGCCAGGTCCGAACTCTGGCCTGGAGATACGACTGCCTCTTGCACTAACTGCCTCCTCCGCCTCGTATCGTGGCTGAATAACTCATCGTGAACAACTGATTATAACTGATCCCAAACCTTGGCTGCTCCTGAATTTAGCCCGTCTCCCGCTATATTCAAGTTGGCTGTCAGCAGTTTCTCGAGAGAGAAATCGGGAGATCCCCTGTATACCTCGCACGTTTTTTGTGTAGGATTTCGTGTCTCGTCAGCTGCTCACTCGCTCCAACTGGGTAGGAGGGAGGGTGGGGTAGGACGTTTCCGAGGATTCCTGGGAACTGTGTATGCGTTAATTCTCGGCGGGGGTTCCCCTGTTTCCTTCGTCGAGGGCTTATATCAGCTAATTCTAGGGACTTACCCTGTTTCTCTCGCTTCGGTTCTTCCCCGCGTAGTTTCGTTGTCACCTGCCTGCCCTGGCTGGCTGCCTGCCCAGGACAACTATAGCAGGGTGTGAAAACAGTGTAAAGCCTATCCCCTGTACCCGTCACATGTCAATACATATACACATACTTGCATACAAACAAATATACATACACATTCATATACAAGCGTAAATATACACAAACATATTTAAATGAGCCGCTAAGTTATTGTAAAAACGAACTTCTTGGAAGGTTTTTCAATGCATCGAAGTGTTTAGATATTCTTTCACGGAATAAAATAAATTTCCTAATAAATTATATTTTAATCCTTTAAAAAAAAAAAAGGTAGAATGTTAAAATTTTTTCAAATAGCCTTTGATAATTGGTTTTCGAGCTGGTTTCCTTTATAGCAAGGTCTTTCAGCAAATTTTTCAGTTTTATGAGATAACATGTAAATCATTCTGGTATTTTGTATTGTAACTGTGGATATTTTAGTCCAATTGAAATGTGGTGCTTTGTTTAGCATATAACACTTCGTTGTATATGTTTAAGAAAGGGAATGTTAGATTTTTTAGCTCTTTAAATAAGGGCTTGCAATGACAAGTTATTTATACTACTGGGTGGATTGCATATTTGAGAAATATAAAGTCAGAATTACCTCTAGGCAACATAAGTAGATATAAAATGGGAGTTATGGGACAGGGGAGTGGGGAGTTGGAGCTCGAAGGCATCCTCCATTTTGGATTTTCCCCATTTTGTGATGTTCATGATGTTGAGCTGTCGGCCATCTTGTTCCAAGTTGCCATCTTATCTCTGATCGCCCTTTTGTTTTGTTATCTGCCATCTTGTTTTCTTCCTTTTTTCTCTCAAAACACCTTATTTTTCCTTTAAAATGTACTGTTTTTCTTTCGAATTTCTCGTTTTATTCCCCCGAAACGTCTAGAATTTACCCTAAATAGAAGTAGAAATTTCTCGTAAATTATTTTTTTCTTTTCCACCACTACAGTCGCATTTACGCCATATTTACATCTTCTAAAAAAACATTCCTATGATATTGAGCTGCTACATTAATAGCCTTATTTAGCTAAAATTAGTAGTGCTCCTCAATTTGCCTCAGTAATTCCATTTTGGGCCTGAGGAGTCAGGAGTCATCTTGAATTCGATGGGCTATATAATTTTAATGTTAAATTAATTATAAAATAATATTTTTATTTCACTTCTAAAATTTGCGGATATAAATGTATCAAGCGACATGTTTACGGACTTGTACTTTCAAGCATAATTAGATTATGACGTCACAACCATCAATTTAGTAAAGCATAATTTGTATAAAATAAAAGTTAGGTATTTCATTTTATATATTTTTATTAAACTTTTACAAACATGTGTATCAAGGGACATGTCTACAGTTTCGTATTTTTTAGACAGATAAGAATATGTCGTCAGAAAATATGATTACAAGACTATGACCAGTGCCATACTGGATTTTATAAGCATATATATATATTAGTACATGTACCAAGTGTTATATATTTTCGGACTTGTGTTTTAAAGTCGAATGCGAAGGTATTGTTATGAACTTTGATTATTCGCATTTTTTCGATGCCATATATTGAATTTAGTAGGCATAAGAGAGATTTTTTATATTTTTTGAATTAATCATGTAACCAGTCTGAGCCTCAAGTAAAACACAGTGATTGCCTTACCACATTAGATTTTTTAAGTGCAGTATGTCTATATCTGACCCCCACGAACTTATAAGCATATTTGACCATAATTTCCGAACCGTTTAAGTTACAGTCACCAAATTCGGAGTGTAGATGCTGCTCCTAGCACTGATCAATGTGGCATGGCTCATCATGCCTTAAGCCCTCTTATAAGCATATTTGGCTGCCACTTTCAAACTGTTGAAGATACAGCTGCCAAATTCATATTATAGGCATGACTCCCAACGAAAAAAAAGGATTGCAGCGTCAATTGTGTCTTAACCCATCTTATAAGCATAGTTAGCTATGATATCTGAACTGATGATGTTGTATTCATCAAATTCATATCATATATATCACCACCAATGCCAATCAGGGTGGTAGGGAAGTTATGCCTTAAACCCTCTTATAAGCATAGTTAGTCATAATTTCCCAACTGTTGAAGATATAGCCACCAAATTCATATCACAGGCATAGCTCCTGACAATGTTCAGGGTGGCAGGGTCAATTATGCTATAAGCCCTCTTATAAGCATAGGTGACCACCATTTCCCAACTTAGCCACCAGGTCAGGTGACCACTTTTTGAAATCCCTCACAATTGGAATAATAGTCAATAAATGTATTTTATTTTAGCCGTAGACATTAACTTCCGAGTGCGGTGGAATATACTGACTGTGTTTATTACTAACATGACAATATTTGTTCAAAAAGGTGGTTAAAGGATAAAATGTGGCTGAAAGGAAAAATAAACTAGGCCCTCAAATATGTTTACTATGCAGTGAATGGCCTATACCAAATAGGCTCTGTGTCGACTGTCCGATTCAAAATTAACTGCAGCACCTGACCTGACTTTACGATGGGAAGCCACCCCCCCCCCAAATAGCTTCCATGCTATTGTTTGTGAAGTCCTAATTGTTTAGTATAAAAATATGTGATATTTCAGTCTTTTTCCATCTTTATTTTGAATACGTTCAATACAATATATGCCATTTTGGACCTGGAAGCAAGACAATGTATTATTTTCCCCTTAGTCACCACACATGTATCAAAGTATAATCGTATGTAGGCGAATTGGCATACTAGATGCAAACAAATTATTTAATTATCAACTAGTTTCAAAACTAACAAAGAAAGGGGGCATGCCTGCAGCTGAGTCAGTGCAGTGATGCAAACCTTAAAAATGATAGTATTATATATCTTTTTTAATTAATATGTATATGACTTGAATAAATCTACAATTACTATGCTTAGAGGATTTGTGCTACTGTAATAGAATATGCCTTTATTTCGTGTCTGTTTAAGTGAGATAATTTTTTCCTGATAAGCAATTTTAAAAAATGTGGTCCATTCTAGTTTATAGCATGAATTTCAGTAATCAATATACTTATATTTCCTTTCAATATATATTATATACTTGCCAAATTTTTTGTACTTCAAATTTATTTTCAAACTTTTGATGTGGTTGTTGCAAACATACATGTATTTTTGAAATCTTATATTTATCTGCATGCACCCGGAGCCAGACGGGAAAAGCCCACAGGAATAATAACGAGCAGCACACGAGCCTGACGCGATAATTCTGGTGCAAGTAACACTTTGTATTTGGATACAGGGACTATAAATACCGAAATACAAAAAAGAAAGTCATTTCGAAAAAATACATAGTTCATTATTCACCAATATATACGCTACACTTTTCACATTACAACTTCCGAATAAAACTAGTTTTTACTAAAAGTTATTTTTAAATATCATGTCTTCTAAAATCGCATTATAAGAAAGTACAAATTATTTAACAGCATTACGTCTTCAAAGATTAGATTAGAAGTCTAGAACTAAACGAGGTTTTTAGGCTAACACATGTATTACCCTTAAAAAGATTACTCCTTTATTGATCATATTACATTTTCAAAATAAAAGAATTTCTACTAAAACATCTCTATAGGTTGTTCACGGTTAACTGTGCACTTTTGAAAGCCCTGATTGAGATCTACTTGTATGCACATTATGTATCTTTCCGCGATATGTAAATTTAACATAGCGAAGGCCTGATCATTTTATTCATGCGTGGGTAAAATGAAGATCTGAAATTATTAGAAAAGTAAATATTTTACAAATTTCCTAATAGGACATCGTTCTGTTAGTTAAGATATGAATTCGGTTATTGATGAACTCAAGAGCTAGAGGCTTTATTGAATTAAATATTTTGTATGTATGAGTGATTATTGTTAATTTAATAGCAATTGCGATGACCTTACGGGGCGAGGCCTCGAACAAATGAGTGTGTTTCAAGTCAAACGAGGTCTTAACAGGTTAGAGAGGCCATTTCCTGTGTAGGAAGGATATGGAAAAATAAAATGTTAGTACTATAGTGAATGCTCTGTAATAAATGGGAAACCTGGGTTATACAAAGGTTTGGTAGTAAGATGTGAATCAAAATACTAATATTTTTACTACCATCTGAAGCAGATATTAATTCGGCTGCAGGGTGGTTGAATTGGAATACTTCAAAGATGGGCAACATTTTCTGTGTGTGCTATTACTTGACGCGTGACGCATATAGTAAGTATAACGTCGCTGTCACAATCCCCCTCCCCCGCCATCGTACCCCCACGAGCGCCTAGAAGTTGACACGTGCCGCGGAAAACGCGTATGGCGAGTATAAGCCACCCAGAAGACAGATAGGTAGTTTACACGTGTCGAGGTTGCCTCGGACCCCCACCCCACCCCGAGCAAAACCGCGTGAGGAAATTATGATACGTATGAGGGCAGAGCTAACATATCGCCGAAGAAATCCCGAGGTAAGCTGAGTTTCACCGATACAACGCTACTTACACGAGAAAAAGGTTAACAGAGCTTAGCAGCTGTGCTACGAGTCCCAACCCTCCCCTAGCAAAACGCAGGAGAGTTTAGAAACCAATTTGCGGGACATGGAGGGGTTCAGTTGAATCAGATCAGTTGCATCACGTTAGTCGAGTCAGTCTTATCTCCGCTCCGGGAGCAGTCAGTTATAACCGCACGCCGAGAGAGGAAGTCAGTCAGTCAGCCAAGGCCGGGGAATCGGACTCCGGCCGAGTCAGTTACCACAGTTACATCAGTGCGTTCAGCCGGACAAGTCAGTGTCAATCGCGCACCGATATATATTCAATCAGCCGATGCTGGGATTCGGGCCCCGGCAGAATCAGTTAGACAGTTACCAGAGTTACATCGGACGAGTAGTATCACCATGACAGGACGCGAGTCAGTCAGTGAGTCAGTCGAGTGGGAGTAGTCCAGTGCAACCCCGCACCGAGAAGGCAGAGGCCGGAGTGGGGGCCCACCAAGGGCCCCTCGCCAGGACATTCAAATATAACCCTACACTGAGAACAGGAGTTGAGTGGTGAGCTTCAGCGAGGAGCGCCACACCGAAAGTAAGCTGGATCCAGTGCAGCCCGGTGCCGAGAAGGCGGAAGCCGTGTGGGGGTCCACGAGGGATCTCTCGCCGGGACGAGGGAGACAGTCAGTCGAAGCCGAAGGAGGAAGCCAGCTGAGTGCAGCACACCAACGAGAACCAGTGAGGGCCTGGAAAGGCCGCCCAAATCACCAGACCTCACCCACCATCGGAACACCACCAAACATCAGAAGCAGATAAGTACAAGCGTCCATCGCTCAGGAGACACGTCCCGACGACNCCGACGCCTAGCGCCCCCAGTGATGTCAGAAACAGTTAGCACGAGTACTTAAAGCCACCCTTAAGGCACCCCCAACTCGCAAGGAACCATCTCGCAGGGTCAGTACTATATGTGCATTCCTGGGAAAATAAGTGAATTCCCGGGACAGTAGGTGTGTGTGTCCGAGAAAGTATGTATGAAGTTCCGAGAAACTATGTGTGAATTTACGGTCAAATATAACCTAGTACATTTGAAACACTGTGTGACTACATTATTTTTCACCCTATTAAACCTTCAAAGCACCTTATAGTCTGTGCCTGGTAAAATAACTCAGATCCTATGAACCACCCTGCATCACACAAGTGGGGAGTAGCCTCATACTATATTTTGTTTTTATAAAATGCATTTTATTTAAATTATGCATTTTGCTGAAAAAAATTGTGTATTTGTCAAAGAAAAAAATTAATAGCAGTAGCCATAAATTGAAAAAAAAAATACAATTGCAATAATCAATGCTCTCATTATATCGTCTGCTCGTATGGCCCGCTAGTAGGGCCTATGCATGACCGTTTTCTGTAGCTGATTAAATATTTTACGTAAAATGTACTATATATATGTACGTGGGTGTGTTTTGTTTGGCTGTCAATACAAATTACAACTGTTTAACAGTATTTGCTTTTAATTACAATAAAATCTTCCTACAAATGCAACCAATAATATTTAAAAGATAATTACCAAGATTTCGAAATCAATTTTTATATACCTGCAAAGTGAATCATAAATATACTTGTATAGTGAATAGTAAATCTACTTGCAAAGTGAATCATAAATATACTTGCAAAGTGAGTTATATATAATAAAAGTTAAGATTATCATTTTTTTGTAAAAAAAACAGCATATCTGCCTGTAATAATTATAAATGTGGAACTCCATGAATTAAAAATAAATTAATGCGGTAAACAAATAAATTACAGTAGATTGTAAAATTAATTTACAAAGTGGCTGGTCTGTAAGAGGTGACATGGTTCTAAAATAACTATTTCTTATAGCAAATGCTCTCTACTAAATAGAAATCCATGGATGTGCAAAAAATTGCTGACAAAATGCAAAATCACAACATTGTTTATTTTTATCGGATGTATGCAGAGTTCAGTTCTCCTCTAGGAGAGTTTAATTGGAATACATTCCATCTTTCTCCTCTGGATATTACTTTAACAAATATGTATGTTGCATACAATACTGATATTAAAATAATTCCAGTTGCAATAGTTTGAACTGGGAAACGTGTATCGCAAGAATCGTTAAGTTATTTTTTTAACGAAAATTATCTTAGCTATAGATGCTAACTGGGGACTTTTGATTATACACCGAAGAGCCAAAAAAACTGGTACACCTGCCTAATATCGTGCAGGGTCCCGCGAGCACGCACAAGTGCCGCAAGACGACCTGGCATGGACTCGACTAATGTCTGAAGGTATGCAGGAGGCATTGAAATCTGCGCCAATTTGAGAAAGGGTTGCACGTCTGTCACGTTTAATGATTCTCGTCAGTCGTCGTTTGTCCCGTTCGTTCACGATCTTTTTCCGACCGCAGCGATGTCGAAAATTTGATGTTTTACCGGATTCCCGATATTCACGGCACACTCGTGAAATGGTCGTACGCGAAAATCCAAATGTTATCGCTACCTCGGAGATGCTATGTCCCATCTCTCGTGCGCCGACTATAACACCACGTTCAAACTCACTTAAATCTTGATAACCTGCCATTGTAGCAGCAGTAACCGATCTAGCAACTTTGCCAGACGCTTGTTGTCTTATATAGGCGCTGCCGACCGCATCGCGTTACTCTGATTGGTTCCATACCTCTGTTATTTGCATACGCACACCTATACCAGTTTTTTTTGGCTCTTCAGTGTATATTATACTGCATACATTTAAGGCGTCTCTTGACCAGTACAATATATGCAGTAATAACAATGACACAAAACTCTTACGCTTTCGGATTGGATACGTACGCAATGGAAAGCAGGACTCGCTGAAAACCAGTACAGATGCATATGGTTTGTTGGAAATAATAATTTCTAGGGTTTTTGAGAATGGCGAGAGAGTAGCTACAGGTCTGTAGTTGTCCACACAAGTTTAATCACCTCTTTTTAAATATTGGCCAGAATTTTGCCCATTTATGTCTATATGGAAAGATACCATTTGATGGCTGTTAAATACACAGAGGTGACAAAAGTCATGGGATAGCAATATGCAAATATACAGATGGCTGTAGTATCGCGTACAAAATGTATAAATGGGCAGTGCATTGGTTGGGCTTTCATTTGTAGTCAAGTGATTCATGTGAAAAGGTTTCTGATGTGATTATGGCCACACGACGGAAATTAACAGACTCTGAACGCGGAATGGTGGTTGGAGCTCGACGCATGAGACATTCCATTTCGGAAATTGTTAGGGAATTCAACATTCTGAGATCCACAGTGTCAAGAGTGTGCCGAGAACACCTAATTCCAGGCATAACCTCCCACCATGGACAACGCAGTGGCCGACCGCCTGCACTTAATGACCGAGACCAACGACGTGTGCGAAGAATGGTCAGTGTTAACAGATAAGCAACACTGCGTGAAATAACCACAGGAATCAATGTGGGACGTACGACGGACGTGTCTGTTAGGACAGTGCGGCAAAATTGGGTTTTACTGGGCTATGCCAGCAGAAGACCGACTCGAGTGCATTTACTAACAGCACGAAATCGCCTGCAAGGCCTCTCCTGGGCTCGTGACCATATCGATTGGGCCCTAGACGACTGGAAAACCGTGACTTGGTCAGATGAGTCCCGATTTCAGTTGGTAAGAGAGCTGATGGTAGGGTTAGAGTGTGGCGCAGACCCCACGAATCCATGGACCCAAGTTGTCAACAAGGAACTGTGCAAGCTGGTGGTGGCTCCATAATGGTGTGGGCTGTTTTTACATGGAATGGACTGGGTCCTCTGGTCCAACTGAACCGATCATTGACTGGAAAGGGTTATGTTCAGCTACTTGGAGACCACTTGCAGCCATTCATGGTCTTCATGTACCCAAACAACGATGGAATTTTTATGGATGACAATGCGCCATGTCACTGGGCCACAACTGTTCGCGATTGGTTTGAAGAACATTCTGGACAATTCCAGCGAATGATTTGGCCACCAAGATCGCCCGACATGGATCCCATCGAACATTTATGGGACATAATCGAGAAGTCAGTTCGTGCACAAACTCCTGCACCGGCAACACTTTCGCAATTATGGTGGACGTCTATAGAGGCAGCATGGTTCAATATTTCTGCCGGGGACTTCCATCGACTTGTTGAGTCCATGCCATGTCGAGTTGCTGCACTTCGCCGGGCAAAAGGAGGTCCGACACGATATTAGGAGGTATCCCATGACTTTTGTCGCCTTAGTGTATGTATACCAGTGGAGTTTTTTTTGGGTGACAACATTCCTTGATTAAGAAAAGGAATCATCTGAATTAGAAGGTTTTTTGTTTGTTAGCTTTTTGACATCTTTTACAATGTCATTTTCTGTGATCAGGGTAAATATAGTGATTTATTATTTATTGCCATAAATATGCTCTGTTTTTGTGTGCACTGATATACTTACAGTTCTGTTCATGTCGTATAGAAGTAATTATATTCACTTGCTATTATTTTACCATAATTTATAATACTGCCTTTTACTATTACTCTTACATTAAACTAATCTTGTAAGTTTCAAATTTAGAAACGCGTTTTTATATTTGAATGTAAATATTTTAAAACTGTTCGTTTGATAAGTAATTTTCCCCTTCAAATTAAATGTAAAATGATATATTCTTTCGTTTTTATTGATATATTTCCTAGGGCTGCTACGGGCCTCCTCGCAGGCACTGGCTCCAAGGTACATCCGTGGCTTCCCCCTCCTCTCGACGCACCTGCAGAAACATGAGAAACATTGTCCAGTAACTACCTTCTGAGTGTGTTACAGAAATAGATTCAAGATGAAAACCTAACGTCTAACGAGTAGCCGCAGCTTGTAGGGACACTCTTTTGGGCAAAATGCCATCTATATTCTGTTCTCTGAACTAGATGAAAGTGTTACGACGATATCGACTTTTCGCAGATAAAGTGCTATAGCAATGCCATATGTTATCAGAGGTATACATATACCAGAGAAACCCGATATATTTGTTACTTTATGGTATTTTAACTGAAAAGTTCTGAAATAGATTATGTTTCTACAGTTATTTCGCCTAAAATTATTTAGCCTAAAGTTACTTGGNAGATTATGTTTCTACAGTTATTTCGCCTAAAATTATTTTGCCTAAAATATTTTGGCATAATATTATTTATCCTAAAGTCACTTGGCCTAAAACTATTTTGTCTTAAGTCACTTGGCCTAAAATAATTTAACCTTAAGTAATTTGGCTTAAAATTATTTGGCTTTAGTCACTTGGCCTAAAGTCATTAGGCCTAAAACTATTTAGCTAAAATAACATTATTTAGCCTAAAGTTACTTGGCCTAAAATTATTCGGCCTAATTTTAGATCAAATATTTTTAGGCCAAATGGCGGGTACTCCAAAATTTCAGAAGTTGGAGTGTCTGTTTGGGACGAACACACTTAAGGAGGGGTCAGTGTTATGCGCGGAAGCCTGCACTGAGCGTGGGCGCCATGTTATCTGGTTATGCATCGTCCTGGTTCAGTGATGTGACCACTCTCAACCCTCATTCAATGCAGACCCTCCCACAACAACATCGCCAGGTGGCCGGGGGAATGCTTTACAGTCAACCTCGCTGTTGTCACAGCCCCTCCTCCCGTGCTATAAAAGTCGATGACTTGAGATTATTAGCAAGAATTTTCTGGTAATAGTTTTCTCGTCACAAAGGGGCACGTGAAGAGGGTTCTGGACCGGGGCCGGCACTGTCTATAAATACCACCGCAGATGGAGGATCGACGTTTTTGTGTGATAATCATCTGTCTGAAGTGTGGTAATTGGATGAAGTCTGGTGCAATGAATGACATCAACAGATAGTGGACGATGGCAGCGAGTGTGTTTGGTGTGGACCGAAGATAGGGCGTGGTACCTGACAAGTAGAGTGCAACTCTGCATGGGGGCGCTCGGAGTAGTCTAGAACATTCCAAACTGGTGGAATCTGGACTGAATTAAGGTGGTAATGTATGAGCATGTGATACAAACTTTATTGTAAATATTGGAACTGTCAAATATGGACATATCATTTATAAATTAAATCACTGGGTTCTGATACTTTGTTTATTGGGACTGATTAAAGTTATTTGATTGAATTAGTTTCTGCGAAGTAATGGACGATTATTTAAATATTAAATGTAAATAGCAAGTGATAGACATTTATAGTAAGATATTTAGGCGAAAGTATTGTCATTGTAGTGTTTGTATATAAATTGCGAAATTATTATTAACTCTTTTAGTTAATTAAGAAATCAGCCATTAAAATAACCTGGCTAAGCCCACTCACTTTAAGAAATTATAATAATACTGTGTAATGTTGCAGTATATAGTTATTGATATATTCGAGAAATACCAAATTGTTCTATATATCGTCAATGATAGTAACTCATTCATTATTTAGAATATTGTTACAGTAGTAATTTGTTTGTATTTTATAAAGGCTATTTTGGTTTTTCCAAATGTATTATTTAATTTGAGTTATTCAACAGTAGTAGCAGACGTCGTAGGATGACGTTTCATTGGGTTAGAAAGCTTGACACGTAGCTATCATATTGCACTACATGACGAGATTAGGAAAGTGCAGGAGGTCACACTTGGCTGACGTGATCCGCCACACGAGTATGATACAATATTTCCAGAGCCACTTCCACGTTTCTGTGCTATTTTTAGACATTTCCACACCACGCGATGCCACGATTGGGCCGTGTTCAGATGATGAAACTTTCAATCGTTAAGGCGCGTGTACATGGACAAGTTTTTTTTATCGCAAGCCGACTATAATCGCTGCTGCAAGTGCTTCTTGCTCGTGTGTGCACCCCAGCAAGTCGACTATCGCAAGTCGACTATAATCGCTGCTGCAAGTGCTTCTTGCTCATGCATGTCGACTATCGCAAGTGCACTCGGACTTGGTGCCAAGCAGCAGCAAGCTCGTGACCTTGTACGAGGACATGCAGGTGACTGTCTCTCAGGAAGTACTCGCAGCTAGACGAGATTAGTTCATACATCACTTCACTTGTCCAGGGAAGTTGATCGCCGCAGCACGGCATGGCTGGTGGAAAGCGCGAGTGGTAACGCGAAAATGTTGTAAAACTTAGTCAATTATTTGAGGAGTCGTCTTGTCTGTGGAACAGCCGGATCGACGAATACCGTAATCGTGAGAAGAAGGTGGCAAGATTGGAAGCAATTGGAAAAATGTTCGGAACTACAGGTGCAAAAGTACAAAGAAAGTTCTATAATTTGAGAACACAGTTATGTGAATTTAAATAATGTTGTATGTATGTAAAGCTATTGGACATATATGTCCTACATTTTTGTTTAATTAAGAAATACAATATTACTGATCGCAAAAAACGGGTATATATCTAATATGATTAATAAATGTGATACTAAAATGTTGACAGAATCAAATAACAATGAGTGCATTAATACAATACACAATATAACACCATTGAAGGATTATTGCATTAACTTTACAGGCTAATCTAGAACTGCAGAAAAGGAAGCAAAGGAAGAGTGGTTGTGCATTAGAAGAAAACTACACATCAAAATGGCCTTTTTTTCAACGCAATGCAATTTGTCTTCTACTGTAAGACTGCAAGAGAAAAAGTTTCTAATTTGGTAAGTTAAATGTTCATGCACTTTTATTAAAGAAACCATTAGTTGACAATATGCTAATATTGCCAGGTAATTTTACCCATAGGTGTCATAAAGTATTCTTTTAATTCTTCTCTTACATCCTTCTGTGAAGTTCCCATATATTGAAGTGCTCCTCCTTGCAGTGGAAAAAAATGTATTTGTTGGGAAACCTTCCTCACGTCAGTCACCAGGCTGTGTGTTGCGCACGTCATCTGTACTCTCTGTCACGTCATCTGTACACTCTGTCACGTCATCTGTACTCTCTGTCACATCATCTGTACATGCTGTCACTTAATCTGTACTCTCTGTCATGTCATCTGTATTCTCTGTCACGTCATCTGTATGCTCTGTCACATCATCTGTACTCTCTGTTACGTCATCTGTCCTCTCTGTCACGTCATCTGTACATGCTGTCACGTAATATGTACTCTCTGTCACGTCATCTGTATTCTCTGTCACGTAATCTGTATGCTCTGTCACATCGTCTGTACTCTCTGTTACGTCATCTGTCCTCTCTGTAACGTCATCTGTACATGCTGTCACGTAATCTGTACTCTCTGTCACGTCATCTGTACTCTCTGGCACATCATCTGTACACTCTGTCACGTCATCTGTACTCTCTGTCACATCATCTGTACATGCTGTCACTTAATCTGTACTCTCTGTCATGTCATCTGTATTCTCTGTCACGTCATCTGTATGCTCTGTCACATCATCTGTACTCTCTGTTACGTCATCTGTCCTCTCTGTCACGTCATCTGTACATGCTGTCACGTAATATGTACTCTCTGTCACGTCATCTGTATTCTCTGTCACGTAATCTGTATGCTCTGTCACATCGTCTGTACTCTCTGTTACGTCATCTGTCCTCTCTGTCACGTCATCTGTACATGCTGTCACGTAATCTGTACTCTCTGTCACGTCATCTGTACTCTCTGGCACATCATCTGTACACTCTGTCACATCATCTGTACTCTGTCACGCCATCTGTACTCTGTCACGCCATCTGTACTCTCTGTGTCGACAGATCCACGGCAGAGGTATGTTGAGTGAGAAGCATTTGAAAGTAATAAATTGTGAAGCACGCATATGGCGAGAACAACATTATCGGCAGTGGGCAGAGATATGTTCATGGGCTTCCATAATACCCTGAATTTGTTGCGCATTAATCCAAATGCATTTTCAGCAATGCGTCGTGCACGTGATAACTTATAATTAAATATGCGGTTTGGAGTGGGTTATAGTTGTAGTAATAACTTCCACTATCGTTAGGCACCTGTATTACTACATGCTTTCCATCCATTGCTCCTATACAATGGGGGAAGTTACAGCGTTCTTCAAATTTCCTCGCAAGTTCCAACCATTCTTCTCTTGTAGCAACGAACTGTAACATAAACATGAAACATGTATCTACATGTTATAAACATTAGCCAATTAAGTTTTGTTCTGTCTCACACACACATAATTGTAGGCCAAATTAATTATTTACAAAATAAATTATATCTGCTTAAAAATGTTAATGAAACAAGCCTAGGACCTATACAAAGAGGTGTATGAGATTTCGAACGTTGTAAAGACTATTATTAAATAAATAGGGCTGCACATCTTTCATAACGATGAAAAAGCTTCTCGTCTGTTCGTTAAGTAGTATAGTAAATACTATACCTATATTTAGCAAGAAGTGGGTGCGCCATTGAAGAATATTTTGCGCGTGGTTATCAGGCAAAAGCGGTCAATGTATTGAGATGATATTATGGAACTGATATNTTTTGTTCTGTCTCACACACACATAATTGTAGGCCAAATTAATTATTTACAAAATAAATTATATCTGCTTAAAAAAATGTTAATGAAACAAGCCTAGGGCCTATACAAAGAGGTGTATGAGATTTCGAACGTTGTAAAGACTATTATTAAATAAATAGGGCTGCACATCTTTCATAACGATGAAAAAGCTTCTCGTCTGTTCGTTAAGTAGTATAGTAAATACCATACCTATATTTAGCAAGAAGTGGGTGCACCATTGAAGAATATTTTGCGCGTGGTTATCAGGCAAAAGCGGTCAATGTATTGAGATGATATTATGGAACTGATATNCCATTGAAGAATATTTTGCGCGTGGTTATCAGGCAAAAGCGGTCAATGTATTGAGATGATATTATGGAACTGATATGTCAGTGTCCACTAATTTTAGTTTACTTGTACGGACATGTAGCATGCGGCTTCCATACAAGTATCACCTACTTCTACACAGCAAACGTCTACAATAAGATCCTATATGTTGTATGTAGATAATGTAAACATCGCATTATTACTGGGAAAATGTCTTATACATTAGTAACATTACCATTGGAAATATTAAATAATGAAACATTATCGTTTGTTACATTCAGCATATGTGTTTGTAATACCCACATCAACCAATTCCCATNATATTAAATAATGAAACATTATCGTTTGTTACATTCAGCATATGTGTTTGTAATACCCACATCAACCAATTCCCATAGACAACACTGGCGATTATACTTTCTTTCCACGTTGCGAGCGATGTTCCAGTATGTGAAGAGGACTTACAACAAAACCAAGAAGAAAGTATTCGAAACTCTACGGCACCACGCACTGGTAAAATAAAGTAGTTGCAACTCTACAGCACCACGCACAGGTAAAAGAAAGTACTCGCAACTCTACAGCCNGCACTGGTAAAATAAAGTAGTTGCAACTCTACAGCACCACGCACAGGTAAAAGAAAGTACTCGCAACTCTACAGCCTCATGCACAGGTAAAATAAAGTAGTTGCAACTCTACAGCACCATGTACGGGTAAAAGAAAGTAG
>NQII01005814.1:0-34049 GCA_002778355.1 Clitarchus hookeri
ATGTGAGTTATGTCAATGCTGCAAACTCCTTCAAGAAAATTTAATGTGTGAGCTGCAGCCCAATCCTACCAAAACTCCACTCGACTTGGTTTCCATTATTTATTTGGCCCACTTCCTAAATCAAAAGCTGGAGTAACTTACATGTTTGTTATGATGGACGTAGTTACCAAATTTTCTAGACTGTATGCTATCATTCAGTAGAATGCTAGAACTGTTTTAAGCAAGCTTGAATCTTTCATTAAAGAAGTCGGAATGCTGGTATGCATTTTGTCTGATAAAGATACGTAGTGTACGGGACACATCCGGCAAGATGGTTTAAGAGGTATGAACATTCTGCCCATGACCGCAGCGGTAAGGCATCCACAAGGAAGCCCAGTCGAGCGCTGAATAAAGAACCTGGGGAACACATTGCGTATTTTCCCCCATTTGTCCAACAGAGCTGGAGAGATAAAGTTAAGCTGGTGGATTACGTGACAAATTAAGTACATTATTTATAAATAAAACGTAATGTTGTGTTGAGAAAGAAGGTTACACATATTTCCGGATTGTAAAGAACGTTTAAGTATTCATAAAAAATTTTTTGGCTTTACAAATGTCAGAAAATGAGCCGTATTGTCATTGCATTCCTAAAGTCAGTCACTGCCCGATGCCGCTCAGAGTCGGGAGCCGTTGCGGGCCAGCAGCCTGTCAGTAACTGTAAAAAAAAGTGCGCTATCGACCGGCAAACCGGTGCTAGCGCGATCCGCCTCTGGAATACTAGGCCTCAAATTTAGTGTTTGGAAACGATAAAATGATAAAATAATAGCTTGCTTATCTCACTGTTTCTTATGTTTTGTGTACCTCTCATACCTTTTTATTATTTGAAGGTCACAATAGCCATGTCTACCCTTTATTTATAAAAAATAAGAATTGTATTCATCAGCTCAAAAGATACATATGGTAGTTTGAGAAACATTTAACACCTGGGACGAGATTAAATACAGTGAAAAAAATCTGCAGTAGAAGCTCCAGAAATTGTTTTATTTCTCAAAAGTTGTTGACTTTCTGTTTATTTGAGGGAAAAGGTTAATAAAATTAGGTTATTCACTGTAAACTGAGCACATTTTAAGGCCCTCCTAATAGGCATTAACCACTAATAAATATATGTTATTGCACCTTAGACAAATCTTTTGAGAGTGGTGAAATGTATACCTATGAACTGTGTTTATTAGTCACATGGCAACGTTTATCTGAACATGTGGCAGAAAAATAGAAATTAGCTGAAAGGAAAAACTTTAGCAGGGTCTTAAAATGTGCTTAATTTTGCCCACTTTGTAAAACGTGTAGGCCTATTTAGTGTATTTTTGTAACGTCCAACTTTAGTAACATAAGGAAAATAAAAGGAGAGGAACAAGTCCAGAGTACGGAAGTAACTTCATCCTCGATAAACGTTTTTAAACACATGTTTTTTTTTTTTTTTTTTTTTGTTTTGAATGTAAAAATTAAGTTACTATTTAACTTAAATTGTTAGGCTTATGAAAGCGAACTAGAGATGAATCGAAGCACCTAAGAAAGTAATACAGATTGCAGTGTTTCAAAAATACCATATAATATAAACCAAAGTTTTGCAAGAGAGAGTTTGGGTCCCCCCCCCCTCCCACAACCAAAATTCCTTACTTATTCTAAAGGCGCTTATGGTTTATAACTTTTCTGCTGCAAGAAATAACCAAAAAGTGAAGCCATGTAAATTTTAGTATACTTGTTTTATTAAATTAGGTGGAAATTCTTTTACATATCAGCCAAAGAAAGCTATGGGGATGCAGCGATAGGTTATGTGAAATTGCAAAGAGATGGCAATTTGTGCTATGTTTTTGGTAAAATCAGCCCTGAACACAAAATACATTCCAAAATGTACACTGTCAATGCTACTGTAAATGAAGCCGATTGAGAGGTTGTTAGTGTGGATTGTCAAGATTGTGCAGCCTCTGCAGGCAATCCCACATAAAATATGCATACAGTCCTCTTTATATTGTAAAGCAACATAATCAAACAATTATTATGCACATGATTATTTTAATTGACATTACACTTTTCATTGTGAATAAGTGTTACTTGATTTCGGTAACTCTACTATAACAATTGTTTATAATTTTATAGGAAATTGCAAACATGCAATTGCATTCATTATGTGGCTGCATCGTAGAAGCGAAGAACCAGTTCCTACTTCTGTGGCATGTTATTGGAAGAAATCTACATTATCAAGGGTTGGCACTACGATAAAATTTGCAAAAATTATAAATCTTTACAAAAGGAAATGTGCAAAAAATCACCTACAAAATACATTTCATAGTTTTTTAAGTGAAGTTGTTGCTGAAGGTTGCAATTTAAAACTGCAACAGCCAGATATTGAGACATTAATCATTGAGTACAGATAATGTATTATCTTTGCATGAGCTGATTTATAGGTTTAAATTGTTGGGTGGAGGAAACGTTACTGAATTCTTAGAATTTTGGGGATCTTTGGTAAACAGCAAACTTTGCGCAGATGCCTATATTTCAACTAAAGGACAAAGTAAATGCCAAATGTTGTATGAACTCAGATATGGCAGAATAACTGCATCAAAAGTTGTTGAAAAAGCCCATTGTCAAACAAATAATGGCACACTTGTAGATGTATTGTTAGGCGCAGCAAAATTAAGAGATACAAAGGCTATGCAAAGGGATATTGCTGGCAGCAAGTCAACACTGCAAAATTTAATTGGATGCTTGCGGTTTGTGTATTAGCAGTACAAACCCTATCCTAGCAGCAACTCCTGATGGTGTCTGTAATGATTTTATTGTTGAAATAAAATGCCCAATGTCACAAAAAAGTTTGAACATTTATGTACTCAAAGATGGCAGTATTGCACGAAAATACTTTGGAAAATTCAGTTGCAAATGCATCTACTTCAAAAATCAAAAGGTTTCTTTTGTATTGCAAGCCTTGACTTTGAAGAGAGTAATAAAGTTATATTTAATTGGGTTAATTATGATTCACATTTCATAAAAGGAGTCATTGATTTGGCTATGTATTTTTGGAACAATAATATCTTTCCCAGACTGTACCAACAGTTTTAATTATCACTTTTTGCATTCTGAAAAATAAGTTTAAATTTCAAAAGTTCAATACAACTTATATTTTGCAAACAACAAAAACATTGTATGTATTTCTTTCCAACACAAAATATGTAAATATATGTACTTTATTTTATATAGTTACAAACATTTTGCTTTCCAGTACTTACAAGATATAAACATACAACAAAATGTTTTTAAATGCACACTGTTAGATACTGTCTATGATTTACATCATCATTTATGCTGGTTTTGATAGAGGGACCAGGGTTAAAGATAGGATAAACCTCTTTGCTGCCACTTGTGCATTTATTGAGGCATTAACCCTAGTATGTTCTTTGTGATCAGTTGATACAAGTCAAATCAGATTTTTATGATTTCAAAATGCTGTGCTGTTATATAAAAATGAAGAGAATGTATGTAATTGTTTCCCAGGCTCTGGGTTGAAAGTTGGACAGTGACCTCCATTGTGTTCCAGCCTTTCTGCTGAGCAGCTACTATTGGGAAAAGTTGGGCTGTGAAGAATTATATACAAACAGTTTAATTCAAAGCTATTTGTATGTTAAATTGTGTTAGTTTCTCTTCCTCATTGTAGGGAATGTGAACTGGAGCCAGTGAAGTAGTTTCAACTGGCCCATAAATACATATTCAACTTGCACAATTTCCAACTTGTCTGTGAAAAATAAATGGAATAACAATATAATATACTGCACGTTTCTATCTTGACACATTTAATTCTTTAACATATACATATTTTACCCCATAGCACAATAACTTCTTGACAATTAAAAACGTTACTTGAGTTGAATGAAATGTACCTTTAGCCATATAAATTGTCTTAAATTTAGCCAAAATTACTCTTATTATATTGGAAATGTCATTGTTACAATTATACAAGAAAATAACAGTATGCATGAAAATTAACAAAAATAAATATTACTCTTCATGCATAATATACAATAGGTGTTATCAACTTTCCCCAGCATTGCCCAATATGTAACCCGCCCTGTACAATTATTGCCCCAATGGCAAAGGAAACAATGTGATTTCCACAATTTAGATCCTAATCCTATGGCAACAATCTTTCTTTAACACTGTTTTTCAGAGTATTTTGAAGTAAATAGTTCACAAAAGTACCCATATATTTTGAAAACAAAGATCTACTTTGAATCTAAAACCACACAAAAATAAAATTAAACATTTTTACTTAGATTCTTCTGAAAAACCTAACAGTTAGGATGGGTCCTACACAAAAAAGTCCTAAGAAGTATTATACGTAATTAGCTAGTTTATAAAGTATTCAACGCTGCAAATATTTTCTGTTATTTTATTTGTACAAGTACAACAGAGCACCTGTCCAAGTACCCTAGAATTTTGGTTCCAATTTTGACCCCAAGTTTACTCTATAATAGCAACCTAATGGTATTTCATTGATATTATACACAACTTTTTTTGTAACACTCTGATACATGTGCTAACCTAAAATATAAAATAATGCAATTTATTTACAATGAAAATGTACATGACTGTGTTTAGACATAACAATTTACCTTAATAATATATGATGCAAAATGTATAGGTCAGTCTTATGCAACAAAAGTACTGTTAGCTTAGAAATCTCTTGACTATGTTTCCTAAGTGTTTGTGTTTTTCTGTGCTCCAGGTAATGTGATTTTAAAAAAAACCTTTTACTTTTTTCTCCTTTGATTGTTATATTCAGCGGTGAATTGATTTCTTAAATGAAAGCAGAGGGGACAGGAGTGAATGCAACCAACAAATAAATTATAACCACCAGTACTATTAAGGTAATGGTGTATTTTCCTGGGTGATCAATCCACAAGTCACGCACAGCGACTGCTGCGCCTTGAGAGGTTGATAAGGGTACTTACTTTGATATAGCATTTATAGGTTGTGGAAGTATCTTACAGTCTCTCATTACATTACAGTATGCTAGGGGAACATCTACAATTATTAGAAAAATTGGCATATAACAGTATTTTATCCACTATTGGTACTTGTTTTTGGTTTATAAAATTAATATACTATGGGTTGGTGGTTTCGCAATCTTCTTGCTCACCTGTCTGAAAAGATTGGTTGCCGCTGGTATTTTCCAGTGTCAATAAAATAAACTTTGTGGGTGTGTGCACACACAACACAAACAGAGATAGAGAGAGAAAAAAAAAGAATATTTAAAAAATATTTTATCACATTTAAAAACTTTTACTATTGTGTTGGAGACTATTTAGCTCCCCTCTCTTTTTTTTTGCATTTTTCTCGCTCTTGTATCCACAACTGCCAATATTTCATTATTTTATCAACTGACCTTGTAAATTAACAAGCCCACAAACAACAACAGCAGCATCATCTAATTGACTAACCAGTTTGTTATTCACACAAGCATGGGACCTGAGGAATTTAAATTCACGTATTCTCCTAATAACCCTTTCATCATGAATTCGTAAACTTGCTATTTGTCTTGTTAGCTGGACATCTGATTTTGAGCTTTTTTTTACCTCTGGATGGTTGAACGAGAGCACAGCCTTTAGCTACTAAAAACTTTTCAATATGTTTGAAACCCCTATCAGCCATAATTACTGACCCAGATAAAAGTTTATTTACTAAGCGACAGTCTTAAAAAATAGAGGCATCTATTGTCCGTCCACCATAACCCTCCGATACAAAATTGACTATGCCATCTGGAGTTGATGAAATAAGATATTTTGCAGTGTTACCCTTTTTATATTCAGACCAAGTCAGTGCTTTGCTAAGGGGATTACTTGGTTTTTCTGTTTCTATTTCCATGCAATCAATGATGCATTGTACATTGGAATACCTTGCCATAAACTGAATTGGTAGCAGTTTTTTTACTGTAATTTGTGGTGACCATATTATAAGTTGTTTTAATGCACAACTTACGAAAGGGATATGCTTTACAAATCGTTTTCTAGCATTTGACTCAGATATACCAAAATCGTCACTTAACTCAGTAAATGAATGGTCAATTCTAATTTTTTTCAATGTCAAATAAATATTCAAGATACTGAGATGTGTGTGCTTCTGTAACATATTAACAATATAAAAACAGTTCTGAGGCAGCCCTAAGTAAGTTCTCAAATTCAAGTTTATTTTTTTTACTGAAACCTCAAAAGAAAGTTTACGGAACTCATCTTCACATCTGTCATCATTTGAACTAACACTTGAAATGCTAAAAGAATCAAAGTCTGTTTCACAAGAACTACTATCATAAGTATATATACTACTGTCAGATTGTAGGCCTACCGTAGGGTTTGCAGATGTGCAAACTTGCGATTTCACAGGTGAACATACTGAATCTACCACATTGGTTTTCAATGAACACTGCGCTCCTTTACTCCTAAAATGAAATGAACTTCTTGGCAAGTTAACCTGTATAGCTAAATTTTTATTTATTGTTTTAAATACATTAGCCTCAGCATTATTTGTTGTGCCCAATGTAGTGTCTTCTGTGTTTGCTGAGTTTGCTTGAAACTCTTTGATTGTAGTCGATGTATCTTCTTGAACTGTTTGCTTTTTTGTGCGTTAAGTAGCTGCAGCTCTTGGGGTTCCTGGCACTCTTCTTCTCCTGTCTGCCTGACATGCAAATATGTGTGGAACGACTTTTGGTTTCATGACTATTCTGTAGTTCATTAATTTTAACTGCATATAGTTTCCTGTCATTTTCAAGCTGAAATAAAATTCAAAAAATCTGAGTAAAATTACATACTGCTTTGAAATGCAGCAAATACTTAATGTTGTAAAAGTAAATAAAAAATCCTTATTGTTATTTCTAAATACAACATATTGGTAACAACTAATTTACAGTATTAAGAACTAGGCATATTGTTAATGTCATATGTCTGGTAAAATATCAATAAGAAAATAAAAGACTTTTGTGATAAATATGTAAATAAATGGAAGAAACTGTGCGTGAGCATTAAAAATGTATTCCCAATAATGATTGGTTGTTAATGCACAAAGCAATATGTAGTATTTTGTATATATTTATGTTCACTTAATGTTTTGGAAACCAGAGGCCAGTTGCAATGGTTTTAGATGTGCTGGCTTCAGTGTAAAAATAAAGAAATGTAAGTAAGTGAATCCATGAAATATCACTATAACAGGGAGTTATTTTCGGTTGAGTAAAATGTTGATTATCACCCTAGTATAGCCTCTACCTTTCCTACATTCAACAGGACAATGAAACATGTGATAAAATAATGTAGTATACACTACTATTAACAAAAACTCCTCCGTGGAAACCTTTGCGGGCCTCTGAAATAAGCTATTATAGTAATGTGAAACCGACTTGTCACCGAATAGTAGCCACAACTTTTAGTAGACAAAATATTTATATTTTTATTTGGATGGCCGAACATTTAGACATGTTATGATTTATGCATACAGTATGAATATAGTTAAAGTATGTTATGATATCTGTGCCATAAACACAAATGTTAGTAATTTATGTAAAATTATTTAAACAAAATGCATACAAAATTCCTTGTGTTAGGCCTCACTTGGAATTTATCAAGTTACGAAATGTGAAGTTTAAAGTATGTATATTGCGTGACATAATTTTGTCAACATATTTTAATGGCTTTATTATTATCAAATACTTTAACGTATATCTGTTACGTCACGTACACATAAATTACGAATTGCTAAATGTGTTGCGGTTTGTGTTAAATAATACCATAATACTATAATGAAGGTTAGATAAGATGTAAACAGTAAACATTAAGAAGACTAGTGTTAAAACTACATACATATTACGTATTAAAAACAAAAATATTTTAAATATAATTACGCACCTCAAAATGATCTTTGCAAATGAAAAGAACTGATTTTGGCGAAACATCTTTAATGTCTCGCCTAACTGCGTTAAACCACTTCTTCCTCTTTGTTTCTTCTTTTGGAACTGTAACAGATAATTTGTCAGGTGTTTTGCTAGATGTACTAGTACACTGCGGTACAATACATAATTTCAGTGATTTTGCTTTACCTGATGCTTTAATTTCACTTTCCATTACTTCAAACAATTTCTGTTTAACCAAATACGCATCACCGCTGAAGTAAACAAACGCGGCGGCCGAGACTGTAGCTGACTTGTGACGGCACAGACTGAGCAGACACGACAGACGCGTGTTTCAAACGCAACATTTTCATTTAGTCATAACTTCTTCAAAACTAATTTTAAAAATGTGATACTTTGTAAATACATTTCCTACATATCAATGATTGAAAAACAATTGTCAAAAAAAATAGTCCATGTTGTCCATTGGAGTCATCATGTGTAATCCATTTAGGTGGTGCTGTGTTTGTTGAGTTTCGGCGTTGTACTTGTGGTATAGTAGCTGGGATGCTACATTGTATATATTTGTCTGATTATATGTTTAGTGTCATTTTGAAGTGTTTTCATGTCTTGTTAGATGTATCGCTATAGGTTATATCAATTAGTTGTCCAACTGTCTTCAAGGATACCTACATTGATTTTAGGCTGGAAAGTGGTTTTCCAGGTATATGATGTATGTTATTGAGTTTTCTATTGTTGTACGTTGTATGATATCAGGGTTCAATATTACTTGGTATTATTTCAAGGGCTGTAACACTCACATGTTAAGCCCATTTTGAGTGACACCTAACTGATGGTTGTTAAATGCTGAACTGGTAAGACAGCAAGTGTTTGTGTTGAGTGCTTCTGCATGTGGTTGAGGATGTCACCATAAGTCATTAGGTGGTTTTGCCGTATGAACTGGAAAAGTGTTGAGATCCATTTAACGACGTACTTCACATATATATATATATATATATATATATATTTATATATATATATAGATGCTGCACACAAACACGAAGAAGCTGCTAGAGGCTAACGAGCCTCAATAGCTGTGAACGAGGACGATTACTTCTCCAGAGAACCGGCGATGCTGCATGTCCAAGTGCATCTGCAGTGTGACTGAGCTAAGTGTGTACAGTTTTTAATTACTGCACAGTTCCTAAGTCATTGTAGCAGCAGAGAACGCATGCGCCACGAGTTGCGCCTGGTTTCCTGAAGGCACACTCTAGAACTGAAGGGAGATGTTAGTGTGCTGCTGCAGGCGGGTGTTCGAGCGAGGAGGCGAAACAAGCTAAGCCGCCCCGACGAGAGACGAATAATAGCGACGCAGCACCTCCACGTGGAAGTTCGCTTGACCTTCCAAGGACAGCTCCGGGGGGCATTGTTGCTTAAAATAATATATGCTTTATTTGTGAATGATAAATAATTATAGTTTTTTTCTTGTGTCACGTGCAATTTGATATGGACTACGATATGCTAATATATTTATGTACTATAATGATTTACAAGAACTCTGATTGTTGGAAAGTTAATTCTTAGAGGGAGTATTTGAACAGATCACACAGATCTGACAGTGTCAATTCTCTGGAACCATTTGGCTGTATTTAAGAAATGTAATGTGTAGTTTTGCCAAGGGCCACGATGGTGTAGTGGTTAGACTACTGGCCTCCAACTTAGGTAAACCAGGTTTGATTCCCAGTTGGGTTTCTCCCTGATTTTAGCATGTGGGAATCGTGCTGGACGATACCGCTGGTCGGCAGGTTTTCTCAGAGATCTTCCATTTCCCCTGCCCATGCACTCTGGCACTGCCTCTTACTTACCTCACTTCAACCTCATCGGTTGTTAAGACCCAGATGTTAAGAGCTGCCCAAATATCTCCACTCCACTGTAATTTTGCTGCTAAAACTGTGAAAAAAATGGCCTGAGTAAAATTTTATTGCAAGTTTTTTGTATAGGAGATGGGTGNTTTTGCTGCTAAAACTGTGGAAAAAATGGCCAGAGTAAAATTTTAATGCAAATTTTTTTGTATAGGAGATGGGAGTGGGACAGACTTAGCCCAACTTCAAACGACGACTCCTTCAAAATACCAACCATTTTCCTGGGAACTGTGAAAGGTGGTAGTTTTTTGTTTTCACTATAATTTCACACAGCAAGTTTTGTAGTATATTATTCTTTGTAAAGTCTTTTCATGATCAAGTGAGCACTTTTGAAAGCCCTGCGTATTTTCTACTTTAAACCCATTGTGTATACTAATGCAGTATCTCATTGGAAACACTGCCATGTGGCGTATGTTTAATCAGCTGTTCACAAGTCCGCTGTATTTATTTTCATAGCAAAGTGACATATGATTGATTTTCTTGTGTAGTGTACACTGTAAATATGTACATGCTAACATCAGTAAATAATGTATCTTTGTGAACACTGATGACATGATTTTTACCATTTAGAAATAAATGGTTCAACATTTGGAAATTATTCTTCTCATTTCCCCTCGTATCAGCACCATGCTATTTAGAATTTCTTGTTAAATATGTGTAAGAATCTAATTTTTGCCCTCCAATGTAATGACGTGTTATTTTATTTAAATAGATTATTACAAAAAACATTTCTCCTCCTGCATACATCACAATTGTGACCATATTTTCAGATGTATCTAAATTGTTACCAATAAAAATGTTATACTTAATTCACAAATAACTTTGAAATTAATAATTGTGTACATATAAACACACTTTGTGTAAACAAATGGCCAGTTTTGCTATGACAACATTACAAATACAGAAAATAGTTGTCATTAAAGCTGGGTGGCTAAAACAAATAGATTTTTTTTATTTCTCATTAAATGCAAGTTTCATGAAAATCCATCTAGATGAATTTTGTTTTTACGTAATTTAAGGGCATGAAAGTTTGGCCTAGCCTTAAAATCACTTTAGCGTATAATATTACAATGACTAGAGCATTGCGAATGTAATATCATCAGAATACTATCGAAACAATTCTTAACACATGACAATGTATTTCATGAAATTGCATTCACATATGTAATGCAGAATCCAGTTTTTTTATTATGGAAATTGAGGTTATCAGTGGTAGCTCGGAATGCTCTCTGTTTATTTTGGCCCGAACACATTAAAAGGTTCAACAAAACATCAAGGAACTATGTTAACATATTAAAAGTAGAGTATAAATGTTCCACATGTAATATAAAGCCATTGTATGTCATTATTTGTGATAAATTAATGAGATACGTACAGAGGTATCAACTTGTAAACACTGTTCTCGGCAGTCACGTTAATAATAACTCTT
Organism: Clitarchus hookeri; assembly: GCA_002778355.1. Classification (NCBI taxonomy): domain Eukaryota; kingdom Metazoa; phylum Arthropoda; class Insecta; order Phasmatodea; family Phasmatidae; genus Clitarchus; species Clitarchus hookeri. The sequence continues at coordinate 11,255 of NQII01005814.1, forward strand.
ACCCATTAATGCTCCAGAATTGCTACACAGTATTGCAAATGTAATTAAATGTACTAGATCTAAGTTAATTCAAGTTTTAAATTATTATAACCAGCATTAATTACCTGTAGACACACTAGCCAGGTATGTATATGACATGAAATGTTAGACTTTCCGCAACTAGAAACAACGTTGAAGTACAGCAAAAAGGAATTATAAAATGTAAGCCTAAATGTCTTATTTATTATGTAAATGAATCTTTTATATTTGGGGTTATTAACTGCCATTTAAATCACGTTGTTCAAGGCACTTACAACACCTAGTTAACCAGGGAACGGGACAGGAACTGCCACATAAATTCACGGAATTTAGAGAATTTAAACATAGAAACTGGAAAGACGTAAAAAATATTAAACAAAATAATGGACCCTATAACTTGAAATAATCCATAGGCCAAGTGATTTTATCAAANGGCTTGCTGGCAATACCTGTCCCTGTAGTCTTACCGATGCAGTAATTTTGATTGCTTTTAATTATTTTAGTGAAAGTTATTTTTTCTTCTGTTTTTACTCTCAATTCACTACAGGAAAATATATAAGGAATGAAATGGGTAAAAAAGTTGTTATGGTCGTTTCGTTTTTACTTTATAAATAATTACGCTTGGAAAGATAACATACATTCTACAGCAAAATTACTACTCAGAAGACATCTATACATGCCAGAGATAAATATATAGAGTATTATTACATTTATAATTATACTTTTGCGATAGCAATAGCTATAGCAAATAATAGTTATAGCAAAATTATTGGCTACAGTCTTGCGTACAGTAATAACTGTTGCAGTACATTTTCCAGATATGTTGACTGCTATGTTTTCATTAAATCTAGGGAATAATATTGTCAGCAAGATTTCTTTTCTGTATTATTTGTCACATTTTTTGCATATCCTCCCTTGTCTGCTTGTGCATACACCACAAACAGGTTTCCTGCACTGTGAACATTTGTCTCTGATTTTATTTGGTTACACACCGAGTTTTGGCACTGTATGCATTGGTTTTCACAAGTATCTTGTGGAGCATCCCCCCCCAGATACTTGGGAAAGGCTTTGGAACTTGTAAGCGTATTGTCACATATGGTCCGGCTAACTCTTTCGCCAAAGAAAGTATAAAAGCTCTTCTTGAAATATTCTCTTTTGTTACATCCTTATAGAGTTTTGAGCATTGGTGTATGCTAAGTCAAGTATGTTGTAAAACACATGAACTGGCCACCTGCGGCTCATGGCTCTTGTAGTGTATTAACGTGCTATTTGGTCAACAACAACAGCTCCGTACTTTGGGCCATTATAAAACTGAATCGTTTCTGGTAACTCCTTCTCTGTCTGCTGATCATTATCTACCCCAGAGTGAAGAGTACTCAGAACCAACACATTTTGTGTCACCTTTCCTTGATAAGATGTCAGGACCATATCATTGCTTTTGAGAAGGATGTAAAGGGTTGTGAGTATGTTTCACATAAGAAGGTATTTCCCATCTGGCCTTATTCAGTGTCCCAACAAGGCTTGTTTTTCTTTTTTATTTTCAGTTCAAAAGCAAGACTTACAGATGTAAAATAACTGTCCGTAGTCACATGTCTTCCCTTGTCAAGGAATGGCTACATCAGTTGGAGCACTACATGTTCAACTATAGGTCTGTTGGCAGGCCTGGTTGCATCTTTCCCAAGATATGGAAAACCTTTCTAAATGTATCTATTTTTAGCATCTACAGCCAGTCAGTATTTCACTCCAAACTTGTCTGGTTTCTTAGGCATATATTGTGTACTATATGGAAAAAGTTGTTTAAATATAAATTGCTTTCTGTAGTTTCATATCACTTGGACCATTGTTCCAGCAAAATCTTGTGTATGATATTGAATCTTCACAATTTCATGCAGACTCATTTGATAAAAGCGTAAAGGAAGTAGTGCATAAAGGCCAAATGGATCTTCTGAATTGGTACTGGGATATTCTCATAAGTGAATGAAGTGTGTCCAGATCATATAACATATGTTTTTCTAGAGGACTCAGTTACTGCTTTTCTGATGGAAACTACTAAATGTGAATTGTGTTTACAAAATATCATTCAGAGTTGGTTTGATGGCGTTAATTTACATTTAAAGTTTCTGAGAGATATACAGTGTCAGGTGACTGTGATGGCCAACATATTTTTGTTGTTGGGACATGCTCTCTTCACATTGTACAAGGGTACACATTATACAATGTACAAATGTACATTGTATAAGAGTTATTAAAGAGATTGCCTAGAAATACATGCTATTCTTTGTGCCTTGTGCTGCCTTTTCAAAAACTTTCCATCAATGTGTTCTGCATACATGCAAATCACTTCCTCTATACTTTTTCCATTAAAGTTTTTCCAGATAAGATGTGTGAAACATTCCACAGTTCTGAAGAGAGCCATAGAGACGTTGCAATTTGTCAAGAAAAATGTTGCTGTAGCTGATGTTATTCATTCTGAATTTTGATGTTATGTGGCAATGGGTATTTCATGCAGTAGAGCTATTTTATTTTAAATGGGTGGTTTGAAAAAAAAAATTATATTATAATCTGTAAATCAGTTTTTATATTGGCAAAAAGAAATATTCACTGAGGTCAGGAAAAGTAGCCAAGAAGGTCATGGAAAAGTCACAAAACTGTATTTTCTTAGTAGAATAGGAATACAGAGACCAGCTGAACTGATGATCATGCAGTTGTCAATATAGGTAACTCACTTATAGCTTTTCTTAATTATCAATCAATATATACTGCAATCAAAGTTTTTAATTCTGCACATAATTGTAGAGGGATAGACATATTTTTTTGGTTTCCAAACTTCTTGACCTATGTATGTGTGAATATGTTTTACCATAACAAAATAAAAATTGCAGCAAATTCGTAAGCTACATTGAGCATCACTCCTTTTAAAATAATTAATAATATGAGGTTGGGCAACAATCAGGGACTGGGGAATGCTTATTAAGAGTGACTTAGAGTGACAATCACTTGAGCTGGGCCTGATGTAGATACTAAACATTCTTGTTTTAAATTTATACTTTTATTGCAGATTATAATTTCTGTTATATTGTGTTGTTTTTGGTTTGTAGGATACCCAAACGATAAGGAATTGCTTGCTATAAAGAAACATATGACAGATGAGAGCACCAACTATTGTAAGAATGTGGATAATCATGAATCATCTGGGTGCTCATGTAAGTTGCCACAAGTGGTAATGTCAAGATCAAAACTGAAGAGGAAAGATAAAGAAATTAAAAAATTGGCGTTCAACAAGAAACATTCTTTTGGGATTACAAAAAATACCAGTAGTTCATGCACTGGTGTAAAACGCTTTGCATGCATATTATGTTCTGCCAAATTCAGTACTAACAGCATTTTGAAGGTGCATATCAGAACACACACTGGTGAAAAGCCTTTCCAGTGTTCATTATGTTCTGCCAAGTTTGCGCACAAATCATATCTGAATATACATATTAGAACACACACTCGAGAAAAACCTTTCCATTGTACATTATGTTCCGCTAAGTTCAGTGAAAAGGGTACATTGAAATCACATACTAGAACACACACTGGTGAAAAGCCTTTTCAGTGTTCATTATGTTCTTCCACGTTCGCGCACAAATCTCATCTTAATATACATTTTAGAACGCACACTGGTGAAAAGCCTTTTCAGTGTTCATTATGTTCTGCTAAGTTCTGGCAGAAGGGTAATCTAAATAAGCATAGTAGAACACACACTGGTGAAAAGCCTTTTAAGTGTTCATTATGTTCTGCTAAGTTCAGTGAAAAGGGTACATTGAAATCACATACTAGAACACATACCGGTGAAAAACCTTTTCAGTGTTCATTATGTTCTGCCAAGTTCGCGCACAGATCTAATCTGAATATACATTATNGGTACATTGAGTTCACATACTAGAACACACACTGGTGAAAAGTCTTTTCAGTGTTCATTATGCTCTGCTAAGTTCTGGCAGAAGGGTAATCTGTATAAACATAGTAGAATACATACCGGTGAAAAGCCTTTTCGGTGTTCTTTGTGTTCTGCTAACTTCGGGCAGAAATATCATCTGAATAGACATATTAGAACACACACTGGAGAAAAACCTTTCCATTGTACATTATGTTCTGCTAAGTTCAGTGAAAAGGGTACATTGAGTTCACATACTAGAACACACACTGGTGAAAAGTCTTTTCAGTGTTCATTATGCTCTGCTAAGTTCTGGCAGAAGGGTAATCTGTATAAACATAGTAGAATACATACCGGTGAAAAGCCTTTTCGGTGTTCTTTGTGTTCTGCTAACTTCGGGCAGAAATATCATCTGAATAGACATATTAGAACACACACTGGTGAAAAGCCTTTTAAGTGTACATTATGTTCTGCTAAGTTCAGTGATAAGAGTACATTGAATTCACATACTAGAACACACACTGGTGAAAAGCCTTTTCAGTGTTCATTATGTTCTGCCAAGTTCTCACACAAATCTTATCTGAATATACATTTTAGAACACACACTGGTGAAAAACCTTTTCAGTGTTTATTATGTTCTGCTAAGTTCGGACGCAAATCTCATCTGAATACACATATTAGAAAACACATTGGAGAAAAGCCTTTTCAGTGTTCATTGCTAAGTTTAGTGAAAAGGGTACATTGAATTCACATACTAGAACACATACTGGTGATAAGCCTTTCCAGTGCTCATTATGTTCTGCTAAGTTCAGGCAGAAGGATAATCTAAATACATATAGTAGAACACACACTGGTGAAAAGTCCTTTCAGTGTTCATTATGTTCTGCTGAGTTCCGGTAAAAGAGTGATCTAAAAGTACACATTAGAATACACACTGGTAAGCCTTTTTAGTGTTTTTTATGTTCTACTAAGTTCACTGATATGGGTACATTTACTGTACATAAAAGAACACATACTGGTAAAAAGTCTTTGTGGTGTTCTTTATGTTCTGCTAAATTCTGTCAAAGTGTAATCTGAAAGTACATATCAAAACAGAAAGTGTTCTTCTTTTCTGCTAAGTTCAATCTAAGGTGAAATCAGGTGTTTTGATATCCCTGCTTAAAATCAATTTTTATACATATTTTCAGCCTTCCATCATACATAATACTGTCATTGAAAACTATAAAGTCAAAAGCCATTTAGGCTAAAATTGTGAATGGTAAATAGCCTTTGGCAAAGGGATTTTATTCTTTTAATCTTAAAGAATGTTTGAAAGTTAATACAGTTAAGTAGTGGCAATGTTTTGAAAGCAAATATCTAGTATCTGGTAGTGGAGTTTAGTCATGTGTAAACAGTACCATAATAATAACATCCCCATAGCAGTGGTTCTTGTAGTTATTGTCCGTGGATCACTGGGGAGTAATGGCCAGGTTTGAAGGTGGTCTGTGAAAGTTTTTTAACATGCCAGTAATTTTCATTTGATATCGATAGCCCTAGTTATGATTGTTGGTAATACCTTTATTTCTCTTCACTTTAATGCTTTTTTCAGTTACTTATTCTGTTCTTTGTGTTAAAAAAAAGGATTTAAATATGTATATTAGTTTCTATACATTTATTTTTAACTTTCTTTTGAATTGTTAAATTGTTATTTGTGCATTTTGGTATGTTAAATGAAATAAGAGCCAGTATAGGTGAGTCTACACTCAAGGGTCCACAGTAAAGAGAAGTTTGAGTTTCGCTGCTCTAAAGCCTAATAGTAATGCCCTATCCAGCCATGTATGTCTTAAATGCACTTTATATAGCCCTACTCTGCTGACGTACTACTACTTGTCCAGTACTTGGTTATGTCTGTAGAACATTGCTGCCAGTACAGTGTGTGCTCGCAACAAGTACTCTGCTATTGCATCTGAATAGCGAGGGAGTGTTCCGGTAGCCATGTTCTGGGTAATGTGTTCAGGAAGACCTGCTTCAGCATATGAAAATTACTCCCATTTACATAAATATTTATTTAGTGTAGAGTATTTACCTTAGTGTCAACTGAGATCAGTTTATCATTGTTATAAACATAGGATTAAGAATTGGTGTATGTACAGTATTTACAATACAGTTCATACTGCACAAGTCTCGTTTTGCTGGTTTGTCTTTCTTATATTGTATGTGGTGATGTTTCAGATGTGAAATTTTAGTTGCTGCCTTAGTATTNGTTTTGCTGGTTTGTCTTTCTTATATTGTATGTGGTGATGTTTCAGATGTGAAATTTTAGTTGCTGCCTTAGTATTTTTAAAATAAATTTGTAATTGATGTAATAATTAAAACACTGCTACAACTTCTCAGTGAATTGACACATTTTATAATGCAATTTCCATTTATTGCAGATTTGTTCCTGGCTCTTAGTAAGCTGATGTCCCACTTAAACANAACCTTTTCAGTGTTTATTATGTTCTGCTAAGTTCGGACGCAAATCTCATCTGAATACACATATTAGAAAACACACTGGAGAAAAGCCTTTTCAGTGTTCATTTCTAAGTTTAGTGAAAAGGGTACATTGTTAAGTGTATGATCTTGTGTATGACCACTATTCGGAAAGGTCACGAGTATATGTTCTGCTAAGTTCAGGCAGAAGAGTAATCTAAATACATATAGTAGAACACACACTGGTGAAAAGTCCTTTCAGTGTTCATTATGTTCTGCTGAGTTCCGGTAAAAGAGTGATCTAAAAGTAGACATTAGAATACACACTGGTAAACCTTTTTAGTGTTTTTTATGTTCTGCTAAGTTCACTGATATGGGTACATTTACCGTACAAAAAGAACACATACTGGTAAAAAGTCTTTGTGGTGTTCTTTATGTTCTGCTAAATTCTGTCAAAGTGTAATCTGAAAGTACATATCAAAACAGAAAGTGTTCTTCTTTTCTGCCAAGTTCAATCTAAGGTGAAATCAGGTGTTTGAAATCCCTGCTTAAAATCAATTTTTATACATATTTTCAGCCTTCCATCATACATAATACTGTCATTGAAAACTATAAAGTCAAGAGCCATTTAGGCTAAAATTGTGAATAGTAAATAGCCTTTGGCAAAGGGATTTTATTCTTTTAATCTTAAAGAATGTTTGTAAGTTAATACAGTTAAGTAGTGGCAATTTTTTGAAAGCAAATATCTAGTATCTGGTAGTGGAGTTTAGTCATGTGTAAACAGTACCATAATAATAACATCCCCATAGCAGTGGTTCTTGTAGTTATTGTCCGTGGATCACTGTGAACCAATGGCCAGGTCTTAAGGTGGTCTGTGAAAGTTTCTAAACATGCCAGTAATTTTCATTTGATATCGATAGCCCCAGTTATGATTGTTGGTAATACCTTTTTTTCTCTTCACTTTAATGCTTTTTTCAGTTACTTATTCTGTTCTTTGTGTTAAAAAAAAGTATTTAAATATGTATATTAGTTTCTATACATATATTTTTAACTTTCTTTTGAATTGTTAAATTGTTATTTGTGCATGTTGGTATGTTAAATGAAATAAGAACCAGTATAGGTGAGTCTACACTCAAGGGTCCACAGTAAAGAGAAGTTTGAGTTTCGCTGCTCTAAAGCCTAATAGTAATGCCCTATCCAGCCACGTATATCTTAAACGCACTTTATATAGCCCTACTCTGCTGACGTACTACTACTTGTCCAGTACTTGGTTATGTCTGTAGAACATTGCTGCCAGTACAGTGTGTGCTCGCAACAAGTACTCTGCTATTGCATCTGAATAGGGAGAGAGTGTTCCGGTAGCCATGTTCTGGGTAATGTGTTCAGGAAGACCTGCTTCAGCATATGATAATTACTCCCATACACATAAATATTTATTTAGTGTAGAGTATTTACCTTAGTGTCAACTGAGATCAGTTTATCATTGTTATAAACATAGGATTAAGAATTGGTGTATGTATAGTATTTACAATACAGTTCATACTGCACAAGTCTTGTTTTGCTGGTTTGTCTTTCTTATATTGTATGTGGTGATGTTTCAGATGTGAAATTTTAGTTGCTGCCTTAGTGTTTTTAAAATAAATTTGTAATTGATGTAATAATTAAAACACTGCTACAACTTCTCAGTGAATTAACACATTTTATAATGCAATTTCCATTTATTGCAGATTTGTTCCTGGCTCTTAGTAAGCTGATGTCCCACTTAAACANACACATTTTATAATGCAATTTCCATTTATTGCAGATTTGTTCCTGGCTCTTAGTAAGCTGATGTCCCACTTAAACAATCAGGTTCTTTGCTCATGCCAAGCTTATATGCATGCAAGTTAAGTCGGTGATTTGATGTATACCTCTGGAGAAATGTGAAAAAATAACATTATTGCTTTGTTGTTTTGGGAGTGTTGTGTTGCACCCATGCATACTTAAAGGAGCATGGAAAATAATTTTCATCGTGCAGACATAACATGTGATGCTATTTTCTTCCCATTATGTGTTTAGGTACTTTTATTTCATAATACTGTAATGGGTTCGTGGTTAATTCAGTTTGTTTGAAACCAACCTGATAAAGGTGTTGGTGTTCTTTAACTATCAATAATTTAATGGACACCATGAAAGCATGCTCTTAGTAAAGTTTGCAACACTGTAAGTAAAGTAGTTCCATGTGTTGATATTGTATTTGAGAGTTTGACTTTAGTTATTGCACATAAAATAAATTTAGTTCCTAAGTATTTTATGTACACAAAAATGGGAATTACCATGTTTGTATAGGCCATTCGTGGTTACGCCACACTTTTCTGAAGCCCTGCTAAAGTTCTGCTTTTGGTTGTCATTTACATATCCATCTGCTACATGTAATCATAAACACTGCCACGTGACTTCTATGTTTTATCTATCAAATGCTTTCTTTACTGTTTCTAGCTATTCAAAAAATTCTGTCATATTTCAAAAACCATTACAAATGTTCACAATTTAGGCCTTTAACCACGTTTAGGTCAGCTCTATGACTTTTTAACTTTGATGTATCTCAGGAAACTATCGTCTCTTTCCCAACAAATTTTGCACACATTTAGTGTCACAGTAGGCCACGTAAGCGTGCCTTTTTTAAGTGTCATGTATTATTTACAACATGGCTGTCTTATTAGTGATTAAGATGTGTTTGTCGTATCTATTAAAAAATATTACCAAGTTCAATTAATATTTTTATAGCGACTGTCAACCCACTCAATTCAAATATTGCGACAGCATTCATAACGGTGATGGATGAAATTTTTTATGTCAACAAGTCTAGGTGAAAACTGATTTTCGTAAAAATTTTTACAAGGCAAAATTCAGTGTAATGTTTCAGAATTATGACTATGATTTGTTTTACATACAGCAGTCTCTATGATTCTACCTTCATGAATTTTAACAAAATATTGCAGGCCAAAATGTTGCATAATTTGGTGTCAATAGTATTTGTAAATGGATCAACATTTGCGCGATTTTTTTNAATATTGCGACAGCATTCATAACGGTGATGGATGAAATTTTTTATGTCAACAAGTCTAGGTGAAAACTGATTTTCATAAAAATTTTTACAAGGCAAAATTCAGTGTAATGTTTCAGAATTATGACTATGATTTGTTTTACATACAGCAGTCTCTATGATTCTACCTTCATGAATTTTAACAAGATATTGCAGGCCAAAATGTTGCATAATTTGGTGTCAATAGTATTTGTAAATGGATCAACATTTGCGCGATTTTTTTNATATTGCAGGCCAAAATGTTGCATAATTTGGTGTCAATAGTATTTGTAAATGGATCAACATTTGCGCGATTTTTTTCCAGAATATAACTATAAAGTTTACTCAGCCTTGGACATGTAACACGAAGATCTAAAAGAAAATATCCTGCTTTGGGGCATGTACTCCAATATGAAGAAAGATCATCGTAAATGTAAAGTTACCAACATCAGAGTGGTGCAAACCCCCAAACAATGTTGCCATTGAAAAACGCTAACTGTATTGTTGTATCAACGACATTTTGCATATGATATTAATTTGCGATCAGGTTANGTTGCCATTGAAAAACGCTAACTGTATTGTTGTATCAACGACATTTTGCATATGATATTAATTTGCGATCAGGTTCCAAGTATCTACTATCACGATGATTTGGACAACATGCATATTCACGGTGGCCTATAAAATCGAAAAGACTGTGGCACGAGGTACCACGACACAAATTAGGTGGAGTATATTCTTAAAAACAGAAGATACATTCTTTAACCAACTGCGGAATTCCCTTTCTATTTAAGGTCTTTGATTACNCCTATAAAATCGAAAAGCCTGTGGCACGAGGTACCACGACACAAATTAGGTGGAGTATATTCTTAAAAACAGAAGACACATTCTTTAACCAACTGCGGAATTCCCTTTCTATTTAAGGTCTTTGATTACTGATGTGGCTGTCACTAGCTGAACTTGGTGCTCAGAAAGATAAAGTTTATAAGATAAGATATTTGTAATTACTGCAAATAATTTTTCCGAAATTAAATGTGCAACTGCGTGTATGTGTAGTGGACATATTTTACTGGATAAAGCAGAAAATAATCGTGTTTTCATTTTTTTTAAATATTGTAACAGTTTTAAAAATAATTCAATAAGCACATTGCTTCAATTTCTTTTAGAACCAAGAAAAAGTCTTTTCAAATAAAATATAATTACTCAGTTATGTAATTTTTAAAGTTTTCCAAAAATCTGAGTTGTGTGAGAAGAGAGTAGGCAGGAGAAATATTAATGAAAGAATACAAGTTAATCAGTCAGACTGAATGTAAGGTTTAACACAAATTTAAAAAAAAAATTCTAAAAAAATTTAGATTAATTTAAAATCTAAGGACTGAACTTTGCAGTGAATTAAGAGTCGAGGTCACATTATGTCAAATTCAGATATCAATGGCATACACTAGAGCCAAGATAACTGAAAGAATAGTGAGGTTTTAGCATTGATAAAAATACAGCACAGTTTTTGGAGCCTAGACATCTTAACCAGTAATATAGCACCACGTGTATAAAAATAATGTTATTTCATAACTTGGGAAGAAACAATTAACTCTTTGCCAATAAATTTGGTAGACATGTAATTATATGGCAAGTCATGAAAACCTATTGAGTATTTAGTAAATTGTGCACTTACATTAAAAATTGTGTCCAAATAAACATTTGAGTTTAGTATGCGTTATCTGCAAGACAATGTATCTAATTTTAACTTAACTTTGTGAACTGCAAGTATTAATTACAAAAAACAAAATTGTCGACACAGATGCTTTTTTGTCTGCCACATCGTAAGATATGTTAACATGAATAATTTGTCATAGCTCTGGAAACAATTAACTCATTCCCACCCAATGTTGCACACATTTAGTGCCACAGTAGGCTACATAAACATATTTGTTTTAAGAAACTCACAATACTAATAAGAGCACTGTGTGATGAGCTGACAGTCACTGTACACAATAAGCAATACTTTTCCAATATTTAGAATTGTGATAAAGATAAGGTAATTGAAATGTGTAACATTTAACGACTATCATGGTCGTTGTCACATGTATCCAATATTGCTCCCAACAACTGCAGGCAGTCTGCGAGAATGGTGTACAGTAAACTTACGCGTACTTAGCGGGCGGACTGTCATTGAATGTACAAAGTCTCTCTAATTTTGTTCTTGAAAGAATTGTAACTGTTAGTTGAATACAGATGGTGCATACGTACTAGTTATAAATATAGATAATGTTTAAACGTTTTTATAATAAATAACTTAAATTGCCTGTAAAATATTACAAATAAAAATGTATTAATTTATAGAAATTTATGTTATAACAGTAGAGATCATACAAAGTTTGTTGCTCATTCAAGTCGAAGCAAATAGTGAATTGTGAGTATATGTAGATTTCATATGTGCATCTTATTATGTATTTAATTTTCTGTGTAGGATTCAGTAATTATATATGTTTAAGATTAAGTATTAACTACCGTCATTCCAAAACTAAAGTGGAGTCAATATTGCATACAGTTTTGCATAAAATTACTTAAATTTGTTGTATGGTTTTCGGATATAAGTGGACTTTCACGTTCCTGGTGAAAAGATGTTCAGCATGCTCAGTATTTGTGTTACGAGGGGTCGTGTGGCTAGTGGATTGATTTCTCACCACAGCGATCCTGGATTCAATTCTTGTGGAATCTTTCATTTGGGATATGTGGCGAATGTTGCATCTGCCGGAGGGGTATTCTGAAGGTACTTCCGCTTCCTCTGTCCGTATATTCTGTTGTTGCTTCTAATTAAGAATTCATTTAATAATTTCATGTTATCTATTAGAGATAACGACACTGCATGTTTCACAAAGAAAGCCTTCATGCGATGGGTGCTAGACCCATCCGAGGATATACTTCTTCATTAGCACTGTACTTCATAATGTCATACTTACTTTCTTCATTAACATACGATTTAATCAATTTCGTAACATCAGAGCTCATCTATCGCATTTCTGTGACATATAATTTTGTTTATGCCTTTTAATGCAATCCATTAAGAGTGCCTAAAAACTCTTAAAAACACTCCTAAGATGAAATATTTTTGAATACGAAACTTGTTTAGTGATAACTGTTAAAACTACTACTGCAGCCATACAATAAAACAAGTATTAAGTGTTTAATTTTTAATAAAACGCAGAAGAATCTCATTTATAGTACTTTATTTAATCTGCTGCTGGTGCAGTGTATACATACAAAATATTGCAGTGGATGCTCATTTTATTTGACTTTGAAAACCAAATCTATGATAGTTTTCACCATATCTTTGGTCCTATAACATAGTCACTTTTATTTTACTGACAGACACAGGTCTACAGTAGGTGGAGATGATACATCAGCTGTCCGTATTAGCGACAACAGAAGCAGAAACAACAGCTTTACTGGCAACATAAATTGAAACAGAACACAAAAATGTCTTGCCAAACGTTCTGTGAAAATTTTTTAATGCCATAAAGGGTGTAACATCAGAAAGAGCGACTAACTTGCAGGCACACTGCAATTTTTAACTATCATTCTTCAATTCGATAACTATAACAATAAATATTATAAAACATTGAACCAACATGTTATCCCCGATCAACTAATAAACGTTTGTGGATTGGATCCTTGTGCAAATAAGAGAATATATAATGTCACTGAGATAGATAACTTAAAGCAAGAGGTTTTTAAATGTTTGTATTTAAATTATCTCGAACTACATTAGATTACACAACTTTTTTGAGGAAAGCGTTCTGATTAATGAGGATATTATTTAAATGTGTTAGTGGATGGTCTGCGATTTTATTTCTTTCCTTTACTTACAAAGAAGATTCATGTTGCTATGCCACTAAGCTGTGTAACCGTGGATTCTAGAACAAAGATTCTAGGCAGATTACTAATAATCATCTTCAATTTAGTATGGCTGCAATTATGAAAAGAAAGTTAACGATACTTCCTGTTACAGTTATGTCTGCAATCCGGGCACTTATGGACCAGAAACTTCACTAGTGGCTTTGCGACAACGTTTGACTACAAGTACACAAGACAAAAACTGTATGTAGATTGTGAGGACAAATGCTCTTGAAGAAGAATTTCACAAGAATCTGGGAAATACACCTTCCAACAGTACAGAATAAATGTCATAGGATGAGTAAAATGATAGTTTTGTTCAGGCTCCTTGAGAAGTTTCTGATGCCATTTTTACCTGCTAAGTGTACGGCACTTACCCCCAGATGATCGACAAAGACAACTTCAGTTCTGCATGTTGTTTCTGCTAAGGTGCACTGTAAGACGCTGAACGAAAGCTTTAACAACTATCTAGCCACATGCGGGAAAAGGAAAATTCTTACATCAATCCCTGCATATTAGCTGTGAGTATCGGTAAATGTGTGGTGTGGCATCATGGAATATGTCATGTTTTGTTTCTAACTAAAGAGTTTATGTTAACTGGGTGAATAAGGGCGGGCATTACAAGTTCTCAACCCGAAGTTTATTTAATTAGCATTTCACTTGAATATTCTGACTTAGAAGCAATATTTGCTGAATAGATGATTATATATTTCCTACAGAAATTATGCTCAGCTGCCAAACTCATCACTGAGAAAGAAGACGCAGGAACAGAAGATAGCAGGAGTCCGGCTCTCCCTCACGCTACTGGACAGAAACTCACTCCTAGATCACAGGAACAGTGGCAGCCTCTCTTGTTCCTTCGCCAACTGCTACGTGTTCCTCGTGTCTGGTCCTGACTACACTTATCTTCTCCTTGCCCTGGACCTGTTGCTCTCATTTCCTTTCATTCCTCAGTTGAGTCCTACTTGGGGTTACTTTGGCGAGATATCGATTGGTTTGCCCAGTCGTACTGTGTAAGCAGAACTATCCTATTCTTCGATTCCTAGCTGATTACTCTGTTACAGTTGCTTAACCGTATTTGCTGTTTATAAAATATTTTTGGGAAAAACCATTGGCTGAATTTTTGCTACTGCTCTGCTCGTGGCGATGCAATCGTAACAACTTTAACAAACAATTTATACTTCATAATCTGTTGACCAGAGCCAGGTACCTCAAGTTTTTCTGAGAACTTGTCTGTATTGTTGGGAGCTAAACCAATGGTTGTTAGACATGACAAGTGGATCCAGCCCGTTGGTGATCCTACATGCAGAAGTTACACTTTAGTCACATTCCATTTCAATACCGATATGACGGATCTAACTAACCTATCGAAAGGCAAGCACACTCACCTGACTTGAGTCAGCTGTTTTTATCCAATTGAGACCATTAAACAACCTGACATACAACTATTTCTGCCAATATAGAAGGGTCTTTTGCCAAGGATTTTAGGTGCATTTGATATAGTCTTAAAACACTAGGCAAGTTCAATAGAACCCGGCTAAGGATTACTAATTTTACAGACTGAACATAAAAGAATACCCCAACTTTGAAGGTATATAATATCAAAACCAAACAACCTACAAACTTGATCATAAATGTTCAATGTGACCATCATGAGCAGCCCGAACGACATCTACGTGATAATCAAACTCGTTCCACGCTCTTGTCAGCATGTCCAGTGTTATAGTTTTGATGGCGTTCATAACTCTCGGTTTGAGGTGGTAGGGGGTAGNCACGCTCTTGTCAGCATGTCCAGTGTTATAGTTTTGATGGCGTTCATAACTCTCGGTTTGAGGTGGTAGGGGGTAGCGAGTTGTGAAGGGGGCTGTCTAATGTTTCCTTTATTTGTGGAGAGATGAGACTGGGAGGGTCTGTCGTCGCACTATGAGCGTGTGTTGTGTGTTAGTCCGCATCACGATGGCGACAGAACAACAGANGTATCCAATATTGCTCCCAACAACTGCAGGCAGTCTGCGAGAATGGTGTACAGTAAACTTACGCGTACTTAGCGGGCGGACTGTCATTGAATGTACAAAGTCTCTCTAATTTTGTTCTTGAAAGAATTGTAACTGTTAGTTGAATACAGATGGTGCATACGTACTAGTTATAAATATAGATAATGTTGAAACGTTTTTATAATAAATAACTTAAATTGCCTGTAAAATATTACAAATAAAAATGTATTAATTTATAGAAATTTATGTTATAACAGTCGAGATCATACAAAGTTTGTTGCTCATTCAAGTCAAAGCAAATAGTGAATTGTGAGTATATGTAGATTTCATATGTGCATCTTATTATGTATTTAATTTGCTGTGTAGGATTCAGTAATTATATATGTTTAAGATTAACTATTAACTACCGTCATTCCAAAACTAAAGTGGAGTCAATATTGCATACAGTTTTGCATAAAATTACTTAAATTTTTTGTATGGTTTTCGGATACAAGTGGACTTTCACATTCCTGGTGAAAAGATGTTCAGCATGCTCTCTATTTGTGTTACGAGGGGTCGTGTGGCTAGTGGATTGATTTCTCACCACAGCGATCCTGGATTCAATTCTTGTGGAATCTTTCATTTGGGATATGTGGCGAATGTTGCATCTGCCGGAGGGGTATTCTGAAGGTACTTCCGCTTCCTCTGTCCGTATATTCTGTTGTTGCTTCTAATTAAGATTTCATTTAATAATTTCATGTTATCTATTAGAGATAACGACACTGCATGTTTCACAAAGAAAGCCTTCATGCGATGGGTGCTAGACCCATCCGAGGATATACTTCTTCATTAGCACTGTACTTCATATTGTCATACTTACTTTCTTCATAAATAGACGATTTAATCAATTTCGTAAGAACAGAGCTCACCTGTCACATTTCTGTGACATATAATTGTGTTTATGCCTTTTAATGCAATCCATTAAGAGTGCCTTAAAACGCTTAAAAACACTGCTAAGATGAAATATTTTTGAATACGAAACTCGTTGAGTGATAACTGTTAAACTACTACCGCAGCCATACAATAAAACAAGTATTAAGTGTTTAATTTTTAATAAAACGCAGAAGAATCTCATTTGTAGTACTTTATTTAATCTGCTGCTGGTGCAGTGTATACATACAAAATATTGCAGTGGGTGCTCATTTTATTTGACTTTGAAAACCAAATCTATGATAGTTTTCACCATATCTTTGGTCCTATAACATAGTCACTTTTATTTTACTGACAGACACAGGTCTACAGTAGGTGGAGATGATACATCAGCTGTCCGTATTAGCGACAACAGAAGCAGAAACAACAGCTTTACTGGCAACATAAATTGAAACAGAACACAAAAATGTCTTGCCAAACGTTCTGTGAAAATTTTTTAATGCCATAAAGGGTGTAACATCAGAAAGAGCGACTAACTTGCAGGCACACTGCAATTTTTAACTATCATTCTTCAATTCGATAACTATAACAATAAATATTATAAAACATTGAACCAACATGTTATCCCCGATCAACTAATAAACGTTTGTGGATTGGATCCTTGTGCAAATAAGAGAATATATAATGTCACTGAGATAGATAACTTAAAGCAAGAGGTTTTTAAATGTTTGTATTTAAATTATCTCGAACTACGTTAGATTACACAACTTTTTTGAGGAAAGCGTTCTGATTAATAAGGATATTATTTAAATGTGTTAGTGGATGGTCTGCGATATTATTTCTTTACTTTACTTACAAAGAAGATTCATGTTGCTATGCCACTAAGCTGTGTAACCGTGGAGTATATAACAAAGATTTTAGGCAGATTACTAATAATCATCTTCAATTTAGTATGGCTGCAATTATGAACAGAAAGTTAACGATACTTCCTGTTACAGTTATGTCGGCAATCCGGGCACTTATGGACCAGAAACTTCACTAGTGGCTTTGCGACAACGTTTGACTACAAGTACACAAGACAAAAACTGTATGTAGATTGTGAGGACAGATGCTCTTGAAGAAGAATTTCACAAGAATCTGGGAAATACACCTTCCAACAGTACAGAATAAATGTCATAGGATGAGTAAAATGATAGTTTTGTTCAGGCTCCTTGAGAAGTTTCTGACGCCATTTTTACCTGCTAAGTGTACGGCACTTACCCCCAGATGATCGACAAAGACAACTTCAGTTCTGCATGTTGTTTCTGCTAAGGTGCACTGTAAGACGCTGAACGAAAGCTTTAACAACTATCTAGCCACATGCGGGAAAAGGAAAATTCTTACATCAATCCCTGCATATTAGCTGTGAGTATCGGTAAATGTGTGGTGTGGCATCATGGAATATGTCATGTTTTGTTTCTAACTAAAGAGTTTATGTTAACTGGGTGAATAAGGGCGGGCATTACAAGTTCTCAACCCGAAGTTTATTTAATTAGCATTTCACTTGAATATCCTGACTTAGAAGCAATATTTGCTGAATAGATGATTATATATTTCCTACAGAAATTATGCTCAGCTGCCAAACTCATCACTGAGAAAGAAGACGCAGGAACAGAAGATAGCAGGAGTCCGGCTCTCCCTCACGCTACTGGACAGAAACTCACTCCTAGATCACAGGAACAGTGGCAGCCTCTCTTGTTCCTTCGCCAATTGCTACGTGTTCCTCGTGTCTGGTCCTGACTACACTTATATTCTCCTTGCCTTGGACCTGTTGCTCTCATTTCCTTTCATTCCTCAGTCGAGTCCTACTTGGGGTTATTTGGCGAGATATCGATAGNCTGTTGCTCTCATTTCCTTTCATTCCTCAGTTGAGTCCTACTTGGGGTTACTTTGGCGAGATATCGATTGGTTTGCCCAGTCGTACTGTGTAAGCAGAACTATCCTATTCTTCGATTCCTAGCTGATTACTCTGTTACAGTTGCTTAGCTGTATTTGCTGTTTATAAAATATTTTTTGGGAAAAACCACTGGCTGCATTTTTGCAACTGCTCTGCTCGCGGCGAGGCAATCGTAACAACTTTAACAAACAATTTATACTTCATAATCTGTTGACCAGAGCCAGGTACCTGAGAACTTGTCTGTATTGTTGGGAGCTAAACTAATGGTTGTTAGACATGACAAGTGGATCCAGCCCGTTGGTGATCCTACATGCAGAAGTTACACTTTAGTCACATTCCATTTCAATACCGATATGACGGATCTAACTAACCTATCGAAAGGCAAGCAAACTCACCTGACTTGAGTCAGCTGTTTTTATCCAATTGAGACCATTAAACAACCTGACATACAACTATTTCTGCCAATATAGAAGGGTCTTTTGCCAAGGATTTTAGGTGCATTTGATATAGTCTTAAAACACTAGGCAAGTTCAATAGAACCCGGCTAAGGATTACTAATTTTACAGACTGAATATAAAAGAATACCCCAACTTTGAAGGTATATAAAATCAAAACCAAACAACCTACAAACTTGATCATAAATGTTCAATATGACCATCATGAGCAGCCCGAACGACATCTACGTGATAATCAAACTCGTTTCACGCTCTTGTCAGCATGTCCAGTGTTATAGTTTTGATGGCGTTCATAACTCTCGGTTTGAGGTGGTAGGGGGTAGCGAGTTGTGAAGGGGGCTGTCTAATGTTTCCTTTATTTGTGGAGAGATGAGACTGGGAGGGTCTGTCATCGCACTATGAGCGTGTGTTGTGTGTTAGTCCGCATCACGATGGCGACAGAACAACAGAAGGTGTTCTGTGTTTTTCAGTTTGCTAAATGTGAATCGGTTACAACTGTTCAATGTGAATTCCGTCGCAAATACGGACGTTATTCTCCTGATAGGTGGAGTATCGTATGTTGGTTTCGTCAGTTCCTTGACATGGTGCCTTTGCAAAGGCAAAAGTTCCGTGCGGCCGCGTGTGTTCGAAGAGAATGTACAACGGATTCAACAGGCATTCGTTTGCTGTCCGAGAAAATCATTTCGATAAGCTAGCCGAGAAATGCAAATCCCTCAAACGGTGGTATTGACAGTGTTGCGAAAGCGATTGCTGTACAAATCATTCAGGTTACAGTTTGTACAGGCTCTTGCCGAAAGGAATAAAGAACTGAGATTTGATTCCTGCACGTTCGTTCTTGCCCAGAACGAAATAGACAATGCCTTCATGTCTAAGCTTGTTTTTAGCTATGAAGCGACGTTCCATACAAATGGTAAGGTGAAGCGGCGCAACGTGTGGATATGGGGTCAGGCGCCTCCACATGAAACCAGCGCACACGAGCTTGCTTCCCAAAAAGTGAACGTGGTTTGCACTGTATCCAAAGACACTGTTTTCGGCCCTTTATTTTTTCACGAGCCCACTGTTAATGTAATCCCTTATTTGGACATTCTTACAGAGTGGTTGTTTCGTCAGTTAGAAGAGGCGGCGGGGGACTTAATTTTCCAGCAGGCTGGTGCGCCACCCCATTGGCACCTAGCTGTTCACGGATATCTGAACGAGACGTTGCTGCAATGCTGAATTGGTAGAGGAGCAGCTAGTGACCAGGCTCTTCACCACTGGCCCCCAAGAAGCCCACCAGGATCTTACCCTGTGCGGTTTTTTTCTATGGGGGTACATAAAGGATCAAGTGTTTCGCCCACCATTGCAGGCTAACATTGACGACCTCAAAACGAGAATTACGGACGCGTTCCAATCCCTAACACCGGACATGCGGACTAGAGTGTGGAACGAGTTTGATTATCTTGTAGATGACGATCGGGCCGCTCGTTGTGGTCACATTGAACATTTATGAAGATATGGTAAACAAACTTCACAGTTCCACGGTTCATTCGTTTGGTCAACCAAGGTTGTAGGTTGTTTGGTTTTGATATTAAAGATCTTCAAAGTTGGGGTATTCTTTTATACTAACTCTGTATGTTGACTTCCAAGTCCATAGCGTTGATCTTCTACTCAGATACATTCTGTTACTGGCAAAAAATTCATGGATAATTTAAGTTATCGTAACCAATAACTCTAATATAAATTAGCTATGGTAATTTTGAATATTTNAAAAAATTCATGGATAATTTAAGTTATCGTAACCAATAACTCTAATATAAATTAGCTATGGTAATTTTGAATATTTGTGAACTCACGCTAGTTGCATTAGAACGACTGTGTCCGTGTACAAACGCTGAATGATTTTACAATGTAGGTGCACTGATCGGGTTACCTTTGTTTTTCACCCGTTTGGTAGACAGCCAGATTACATAGCTGCCGGGGGTCGTGGTGAAGTAAACTTTTAAACTTTGTGTGGTTTGATGATGTTTCAATACGACTGACTTTATTTTAGATTTTAATGAAATTATTTGCAATTTATCCTAACTAATCATATTATAAATGTGAATGTGTGTTTGTTTGTCCTTCTTTCATGTCGCAACGGATCGGCGTGATTTTTTGCACAGAGATAGTTGGACTGCCGGGAAGTGATATACGCTACTTTTTTTCCTGAAAAAAATATCTCATTTTCATAGGAAAACGATTTTATTAAAAATATTGCTCGGAGTGCAATGCTGCGTCAATGTAAGTTGTTAGTGTAGTACAAAAGCACAATGTCACACAAAAAAGCGAAAGAGGCCCTAAATTTAACTCTACAGGATAAACGAAAACATACAGACTTGGGAGGAATGGTTGTATTACTGGCTGGTGACTTATGCCAAACTCTACCGTTGATTCAGAGGGGCACACCTGCAGATTAAATCAAAGCCTGTCTCAAGTTATCAAGCTTATGGGCAAATGCCAAGAAATTCAGCTTGACGACAAATATGAACATGCGCCTCTACAATAGTGTTGCTACAGGACATTATGCTGATACACTATTAAAAATTGAAGATGGGTGNATATGAACATGCGCCTCTACAATAGTGTTGCTACAGGACATTATGCTGATACACTATTAAAAATTGAAGATGGGTTGTTAGAAACAGATGCCAAGAACTGTGTGAGACTAACAAGGGATTTTAGTAATTTGGTGCAGAGTGATACGGAACTGATTGCTAACGTTTACCCAGATCTACAAAGAAATATAAATGACGACCAGTGGCTATGTAAAAGAGCGATTCTAGCACCAAAAAATGACATCGTTAGTGCTCTGTTCTGTGTGTATGGTCAGTGTCGGTCTACTAACAATTACCGTTATTTCTCCATATAAGTTTGTTACTATAACCATGTATAGAAGCCGCGGGTAAAAGCTAGTAATGCAATAAATATATTGACTACAGTCTGCTTATTCACATTTCATTGCAAAAGCAGCATGGTACAAAATGTGTAAATAATGAATGACTATAGCAGCGAGTGTGGGATTTGGTATGTTCTTTACAACATGTTTTCAGATCCGTTAAGGGTGACATGAGGTCGGAGGTCGGAGTGGAACAGCGACAGAATGCACTGTTAAGGGAGACTGGAGTACCTTTAGTAAACCCACCAAATTACAGCAATGCCCACCATGATTCTCACATGAAATCCAGGAGACACCAACGGTAATCAAACCTACTTCGCTGTGATGAGAGGAGAGATAGTAACTTCAACATTGCGGCCTCCAAAGTAGGTTAGCATTGAAAATCACTTCGACCAAGCATTTTTGACACTTCATCGCCCAAGTAAAGAAAATTCTACCAAACAATACGATGATTAACACATGCGTAACGATAGTACAATAATGAATTTGTCGCCGCCCCGCAGAAGAGATAAGTGTGTTCTGGCGTCGAGTTCCGAGTGGTGCCAAATATTCTGTGCGTAAGTGTCCATATAATATGTGAAGTGCTCTAATATCGCTTTAATTGTGCCATTGGGAACTCGTGAAACTTCTGGGCGTTGTAATGGTGCAACATACTAACCAGTACGCAATATTACAATTCAGCAAAAATTTGGTCTCAACTGTACAGTTACGCAAAATTATTTTTTTGTTTACTATTTCCAGTATATTATTTACATTCCAGAATAAAAGCAGAAAACGAAGTTCTACCTGTTCATAAGTTTCTTCACCACATTTTTATCACTACTTCAAACCAGTTTCTGTGCGTATATTTTTACATTTATTCTTTGATTTTAATATACTATTCCTTCCCCTAATGGAATACAATACAACTTGCAAAGAATTAGCAGTTATCTATCGTTTATGGGATGACTATAGTCGGTTCACGACTGGAAGAGACTTTCTTAAAGCCCTGCTAAAAATCTACTTTCAAGCCAATTTTGTATCCTTCCACCAAAGGTAAACAAACATTGCCATGTGGCANAAGCCCTGCTAAAAATCTACTTTCAAGCCAATTTTGTATCCTTCCACCAAAGGTAAACAAACATTGCCATGTGGCAGTCACATGGCAATGTTTACATGCAATGTTTACATTCCACTGTGTGTGTGTACATGTGTTCGTACATGCACATACCCATTATAAAAGTCATGTATATATTATTAAT
>NQII01005814.1:36442-122098 GCA_002778355.1 Clitarchus hookeri
TGTTTTAAGAAACTCACAATACTAATAAGAGCACTGTGTGATGAGCTGACAGTCACTGTACACAATAAGCAATACTTTTCCAATATTTAGAATTGTGATAAAGATAAGGTAATTGAAATGTGTAACATTTAACGACTATCATGGTCGTTGTCACATGTATCCAATATTGCTCCCAACAACTGCAGGCAGTCTGCGAGAATAGTGTACAGTAAACTTACGCGTACTTAGCGGACTGTCATTGAATGTACAAAGTCTCTCTAATTTTGTTCTTGAAAGAATTGTAACTGTTAGTTGAATACAGATNTAGCTAACGGCTAGGGTGTTTTTTCAAATGTTGATTTTCAAAAGTTTCTTCCCGTCGTGAACCGACTATAGGGTGTTATCTGTCATCGCGCATTCTGCAAGTTCGAGGTCTATAATCGCAAGAATGCTAAGGACGACCCAAGTACGCCTATCAAGTACCTCCTCACAGCCTCCACCTGCATGAAACTGAGCCTGCGTGCAGCATTCTTCCCGTCAGCAACTCACCTTTAGGAAATGTTCATTGGCAACCTTGTCAATGTTTAGGGTGACATTAAATCAAACGTACTAAGTGTGTCCAAATGCTACTTCAAATACCCTCTACCTAGTCCCTCTACCTAGTCCAGTCAATTAATTTTCCTTAAGGGTGGTGTTGACAGAAATGTCAGGACTTCATTGTGCTAGTTAGGGGGCAAACACACCAAAAAGACCTGGAACCNCAGAAATGTCAGGACTTCATTGTGCTAGTTAGGGGGCAAACACACCAAAAAGACCTGGAACCTAGGGCGGGTTAATGAGGTTGGGGCTAATGTCCCGTTTTTCGCCTATATCTCAAAAACGGCCAGCCGTAGCCCTAAAACTACATAATATACTTAATTTCATATAAGTTGGCCAGATTATGACAGTCAGTGAGTGGCAGCTCGATGTAAATGAAACAAACAAAGTGCAATTTACAAAGTTCTGTATCAGCTGATGCACGAACATTAGTTCAAAAGTTAATATTACGTTTNAACAAACAAAGTGCAATTTACAAAGTTCTGTATCAGCTGATGCACGAACATTAGTTCAAAAGTTAATATTACGTTTGCTTTTCTAAGTGCACTGCCAATGCACATTAGACATACAGAATATATGCGGTAAGAAAGAGTTCCTATATTAATTAATACATTTTATTTTACATGGCCATAAAAGAGCTGTTTTTAGTGTTAGAAAAAAAACATCGTGCTTAAGTAGAAATGTTTAAGTGTCAAAATGAAAGGCACATTAAATGATCTGTATCCAAATGAAACAAAATTTCAAAATCTTTCTTCACATCTTATCTCTCTCTTCAACCCCGCTTTTCTTACGTGCTTGATATTAATTCCAAAAGCATACTAAAAATATTGTTGCATTTTTTTTTCTAATTTGACGAAATATATTTCAAATTCGTGTCGCTCCGAGCCAGTAATAGAAGAACAGTCAACTTTAATACGACACGATCTATTGAGCAAAACAAGTGGCTCAGTCCTCGATCTTACATGTTGTGCGCACCATCTATTGGATATTTTCTGAATCATTACCAGCTAGAAAAGAACAGCGTTCGTGTGCTATATATAATAAATTTACGAAGAGATACCAAAAGTTACATTTTTCGCGAGCTATGCATAATTTTGAAAGTAACATATAATTCGTATACCGCGATTTTGAACACTAGTAATTTATAAATGGGGTGGTGGGGTAATCGTTCGTTTAGGTAAATTATACGCAATATTGTTCTCCGAGAACCCGTTTATTTGCTTCCGACGAAATTTGGGACATGCGTACATAGTTTTTCAGCAATTCTAACTTTATTCCACGTCACATATTTCCAACTCGATTATATTAGTAACAATGTCCAACGTGTCATAATAGTAACAACTACCGTTTCGCAAATGTTATACCAACAGTTGAGATCATATGCAGTTCGTTGGTCATACAAGTTAAAGCAAATAGTGAATTGTGAGTACATGTAGATTTCATATGTGCATCTTATGTATTTAATCTGCTGTGTAGGATTCTGTAATTATATATGTTTAAGATTAACTATTAACTACCGCCATTCCAAATTTAAAGTGGAGTCAATATTGCATAAAATTACTTCAATGTTTTTATGGTTTTTGGATACAAGTGGACTTTCACATTCCTGGTGAAAAGATGTTCAGCATGTTCTCTATTTGTGTTACGATTGGTCGTGTGGCTAGTGGATTGATTTCTCACCACTGCGATCCTGGATTGAATCCTTGTGGAGTCTTACATTCGGGAAATGTGGCGAATGTTGCCTTTGGCGAATGAGTATTCTAAGGGTACTCCCGCTTCCTCCAACCGTACATTCTGTTGTTGCTTCGTATAATGATTTCATTTTATAATTTTATGTTATCTATTAGAGATAATGACACCGCGTGTTTCAATAAGAAACCCTTCTTGCTATGGGTGCTAGACCCATCCGAGGATATACATCTTCATTAGCACTATACTTTTTATTGCCCTACTTTCGTCATTAATGTCCAATTTAATCAATTTCGTAAAAGTGCTCATCTATCGCATTTCTGCGACACATAATTGTGTTTATGACTTTTAATGCAATCTATTAGAGTGCCTAAAAATGCTTAAAAACACTCCTAACATGAAATATATTTTAATACAAAACTCATTTAGTAAAACTAATACTGCAGCTATAGAATAAAACAAGTATTAAGTGTTTAATTTTTAATAAAGCGCAGCAGAATCTCATTTACAGTATTTTATTCTGCTGCTGGTGGAGTGTATACATACAAAATATTGCAGTGGATGCTCATTTTATTTTACTTTGAAAAACAATCTATGATAGTTTTCACCTTATCTTTGGTCTTATAGCATAGTAATTTTTATTTTACTGACAGACATAGGTCCACAGTAGGTGGAGATGATACATCAGCTGTCCGTATTAGCGACAACAGAAGCAGGAACAACAGCTTTACTGGCAACATAATTTGAAACAGAACACAAAAATGTCTTGCCAAACGTTCTGTGAAAATTTTTTAATGCCGTAAAGGGTGTAACGTCAGAAAGAGCGACTAACTTGCAGGCACACTGCAATTTTTAACTATCATTCTTCAATTCGATAACTATAACAATAAATATTATAAAACATTGAACCAACATGTTATCCCCGATCAACTAATAAACATTTGTGGATTGGATCCTTGTGCAAATAAGATAATATATAATGTCCCTGAGATAGATAACTTAAAGCAAGAGGTTTTTAAATGTTTGTATTTAAATTATCTCGAACTACATTAGATTACACAAATGTTTTGAGGAAAGCGTTTTGATTATTGAGGATATTAATTAAATGTGTTAGTAGATGGTCTGCGATATTATTTCTTTCCTTTACTTACAAAGACGATTCATGTCGCTCTCCCACTAAGCTGTGTAACCGTGGATTCTAAAACAAAGATTGTAGGCAGATTACTAATAATCATCTTCAATTTAGTATGGCTGCAATTATGAGCAGAAAGTTAACGATACTCTCTGTTACAGTTATTTCGTCAATCTGGGCACTTATGGGCCTGAAACTTCACTAGTGNTCTGGGCACTTATGGGCCAGAAACTTCACTAGTGGCTTTGCGACAACGTTTGACTACGAGTACACAAGACAAAAACTATGTAGATTGTGAGGATACATGCACTTGAAGAAGTATTTCACGAGAATATGGGAAATGCACCTTCCAACAGTACGGAATAAATGTCATAGAACGAGTCTAATGATAGTTTTGTTAAGGTTCCTTGAGTGGTTTCTGGTGCTATTATTACCTGCGAAGTGTACAACACTTATCCCCAGATGATCAACAAAGACAACTTCAGTTCTGCATGTTGTTTCTGCTAAAGTGCACTGTAAGACGCCAAACGAAAGCTTTAACAACTATCTAGCCATATGCGGGAAAAGGAAAATTCACACAGAANATGTTGTTTCTGCTAAAGTGCACTGTAAGACGCTGAACGAAAGCTTTAACAACTATCTAGCCACATGCGGGAAAAGTAAAATTCTTACATCAATCCCTGCATATTAGCTGTGAGTATCAGTAAATGTGTTGTGTGGCCTCATGGAATATGCCATGTTTTGTTTCTAACTAATGAGTTTATCTGAACTAGGTGAATAAGGGCGGGCATTATAGGTTCTCAACACAAAGTTTATTTCATTAGCAGTTCACTTGAATATTCTGACTCACAAGCAATATTTGCTGAGTAGATGATTATATATTTCCTACAGAAATTCTGCTCAGCTGCCAAACTCATCACTGAGAAAGAAGATGCAGGAACAGAAGATAAGAGGTGTCGAGTTCGCTCTCACCCTACTGGACAGAAACTCACTCCTAGATCACAGGAACAGTGGCAGCCTCTCTTGTTTATCCTGACTACACTTATCTTTTCCGCGCCCTGGACCTGTTGCTCTCATTTCGTTTCAATCCGTTGGATCCTACTTGGGGTTACTTTGGCGAGATACTGATAGGTTGGCCCAGTGGTACTGTGTAAGCTGAACGATCTTATTCTTAGATTCCTAGATGAATACTCTGTTAATGTTGCTTAGCGTTCTTCACTGTTCATAGAATATTTTTGGGAAAAACCACTGGCTGCATTTCTGCTGCTGCTCTGCTCGTGGCGAGGTAATCTTAACTACCTGAACAAACGATTAATATTTCATAATCGGTCGACCAGAGCAAGGTATCGCAAAGTTGTCCGAGAACTTGTCTGTATCATATAACGGATCTAACTTACTTATCAAAAGGCAATCACGCGTACCTGACACACGTCAGCTGCACTTCTTCCATCAAGACCATAAACGACCTGACATACTAAAATTTCCGCCGATATAGAAGGGTCTTTTGCCAAGGATTTTAGGGGCCTCTGATACAGTCCAAAAAATACTAGGCATTTTCAACAGAATCCGACTAAGGGATTTCTAATTATATGTTGACTTCCAAGTGCATAGTGTAGATCTTCTACTCGGACCACATTCTGTTACTGGCAAGAACGTTATGGATAATTTAAGTTATCCTAACCAATAACTCATATAAATGGGCTGTGTTAATTTTTATAATTTTTGAACTCTTGCTAGCTGCATCGCAGTGACTGCGTCGGTATAAAGTCGCTAAATGATTTTCCAATGTCTGTGCACTGATCTGGTTACATTTGTTCTTCACCCGCTTGGTAGACAGCCAGATTACATAGTTGCCAGGGGTCGTGGTGAAGTAAACTTTAAAACTTTGCGTGTTTCAAGGAGGGCCGTTGGCCTTAGGATGTTTCAATACGACTGACTTTGTTTTTGATTTTAATGGAATTATTAGTAATTTATAATGTAATAAAAATATCAAATACAGCCTGCAATTTAACATTTCATTGCAAAAGCAGCATTGTACAAAATGTGTCATTAATAAATGATTAGCAGCGAGTGTGGGATTTGGGATGCTCTTTACAACTGACGTTTGCAGCTCCGATAAGGATGACACGAGGTGGGAGTGGAGCTGGGACAGAATGCACTCTTAAGGGAGACTGGAGTACCTTGTGTAAACCCACCGAACAACAGCAATGTCCACCATGATTCTCACATGGGAAAATCCAGGAGACACCACCGATAATCGAACCTACTTCGCTGTGATGAGAGGAGAGATAGCAACTTCAACATTGCGGCCTGCGAAGAGGGATAGCATTGCAAATCACTTCGACCATCATTTTTGACACTTTATCACCCAAGTAAAGAAAATTCTACCAAAAAATACGATGATTAACACATGTGTCACGATAGTACAACACTGACTTTGTTGCCGCCCCTACAGAAGAAACAAGTGTGTTCTGGCGTCGAGTACCGAGTGCCAAATATTCTTTGCGAAAGTGTCCATATAATATGTGAGGTGCTCTAACATAGCTTTAATTATGCCATCGGGAACTCATGAAATTGCTGGGCGTTTGAATCGTGCAACATACTAACCAGTACTAAATATTAAAATTCAGCAAATATTTAGTCGCAACTGTACATTTACGCCCAACAAATTTTTTGTTTACAATTTCAAATATATTATTTACATTCCAGAATAAAAGTAGAAAATGAAGTTCGACCTGTTCATAAGTTTCTTCGCCATATTTTTATCACAACTTTAAACCAGTTTCTCTGCGTATATTTTTACATTTATTCTTTGATTTTAATATAATATTTCTTCCCCAAATGGAACACAGTACAAATTGCAAATAATTAGCAGTGACCTAATATTTATCGCATGACTAGATGTGTAACTACGCCATTACAATGAATGCGGATGTTAAGGGTGTTATCTGTCATCACTCATTCTGCAAGTTTGAGGTATATAATTGCAAGAATGCTAAGGATGACCCAAGTACGCCTATCAAGTACCTCTTCACAGCCTCCACCTGCACAAGAAACTCATCCGGCGTGCAACATTCTTCCCATTACCTTTAGGAGATTTTCAGTGGCGATCTTGTCATTTTTTAGGGTGACATTAAATCAAATGTTCTACCCTAAAACATTGTTGTTTGTTGTTCCTGAAATAATTATGAAAATAACCGTTTGCTATTTACTTTATCGCAAACATACATTTGAAAAAATAAATCAATATATATTTTGACGTGAAATTTATTTAATTACAACCCGTTGGTATACATCACTATCACACGATGAGCAGTCATTGAGTGAAATGTTTTTGTTGAATTTCTGCTTATCGTCTAAAGTCCCAGGAAGACATTGCCCCTTAAAAGATTGTGAGTTGTATGGCCTCAAATTCCATACCACTTCTTAGCCTAACCATCTCGTGAGCTTCGGAATGTTCTTGCCTACAATTCGCGATTCAGTAGAATTGCAGTTAAAAGGTCTACATGGTTCTGAAGGAGGAAAGAGGGCTTCTATTTAAAAAGGGCGAATAATTATCTTAAAATAATTTATTCAAAAGGTTTTTTCTTACATAAATTACAGACAGTGCATATACTCAAGTCCAACACATTCTAAGTATTTAAACGTATGTATTAGGGCGGTCCTTATATGGGTCAATATATATATATATATATATTTTTTTTTTTTTGGCGGGGCACCATCTCATTCAATTTTNCCGTAAGTATACATATTTTTTTTCACAATTTTGTAACAATATTTAGGGGTCGCTACCTGTGTTTGAATTAAAAAATATATATATAAACACTGTATTAATCACTCATTTGTTTTTATTAATATAAAACATTTAGTATACAAAATTATTGTTTAGATTACAAATTAAGGTACCTCTTTATATTGAAATCATTTATAATCAGGATACAAGGGTTAATTTTTTTGTATCAAGTTATTTCTTCCTATACTTTTACCAACAAAAGCAAATATTACTTTTCATCTGTTGTCATCAGTTTATTAAATTCCCCCATTAAAGCAACACCACGCTCAGCACTATCATTTACTACCTGTATAGAATGAAAAATTTTCTTAGTATAATCCATTCATGGTATCTTCGATACTGTTGAAAAGAACCTTTGAAAAATCACCCTAGGAGTTACATGTTGAATTGGTTATAAAAAAATTGTATATGTAAAAAGGTTTTGTCTTGCTTTTAGCACTGAAGCGCTATATAAATTGGTTGTTTTAAGTTTTAAGTATATTTTTTCAATAAATTATACTAATTTGTTAAAAGTCCGTACGAATTAACAACGGATTTTGAAGGGACATGTTGGTTATAGCTGAAAAGAAATAGTTCGTAGGTTAAATATTAATATGTATAAATTTAATGCCGTAATTGTAAAGTTAATATTGCTAAACTATATATTTACATTTTCACGTAGCACTCATGGGTAAAGATTTCACTGTTATTAATTGAAATTATATAAATTTCAGTGTCTGTCCAGCGGACTCATACACTCCATCTTGTCCGTTTGGGCACGTTGTTTTCAGAAGTATAACCACGCCATATTGGATATTGGAGACGCTGAATTGCGGTTATAAAACTAACGTAACACATTCTTTCTACTTATAAGATAATTCTAGGTTAAGATGTAATTTTGGTATTAGCGTTGTTATTTCTGCAGTTTATCTTTGTAAGTTTTAAATAAACGTGCAAAATATAGAAAGGCATTTGAATATTTCCGTTACGTAATTCCCTTCGCAATCCTTAACAGAAAAACATATTTTAAAAGAATGAAAAGGAATCGATTTGTGGTCAATAACTGATAATCGATTATTTTCGAAAGCTTTTTGTGGAGCGTAAGAGATAGCAGCACATTAGCGTTGGCTTACACGTATTTCTCTTATATCGTCTTTGCGTCGCACGTAGTGTTTTGATGTTGTGGCAGTGAAGTGAGACAGTTTCTTGACGGAAAAGCGATGTACATACACCGCAGGTTTAAAAATGAAAGTGATTTTGTTCGCTGAAGAGTTTGGAAATCGAGCCGCGGGCCGTGAATTCGTAGTAAATGAAACGTTAGTGCGGGGCTGGAGGAATTTTTCTCACTTATAAGTCGCCCCCGAGTTTTCAATAAAATTTTTTAAATAAAATGTGCGACTTATATGCGATAAAATAGAATAAATGGTACCCATTTATCACAGTGAAATCTTTAACCTGAGTGCTACTTCCAAAAGTTTATTATGTAAAATTTAACTTTTTCCTTATACCAATTATGTAAATAAATCTTAATATAATAAGTAAACTTTAATTAAATTATATAATTAACAGTTCCGATATATACTTCAATCTACCTTTTTGTATGTATTACAATATTTTGCTAAATTGATTAGCATTTTTTAGACATTTG
Source organism: Clitarchus hookeri (assembly GCA_002778355.1). Taxonomy (NCBI): domain Eukaryota; kingdom Metazoa; phylum Arthropoda; class Insecta; order Phasmatodea; family Phasmatidae; genus Clitarchus; species Clitarchus hookeri. The sequence continues at coordinate 45,260 of NQII01005814.1, forward strand.
GAGAATTTTATTAAAGTATATGACAGTTAAGATTTGCATGGCATTGTTTCTCTTCAAAAATAAATTTTGGTAGTTCCCACATGGACACTGTTAACAAAATATTTGACAGTTCCCACATGGCACTGTTTGTTTACAAAACATTTGACAGGTGTCACATGGCAATGTTTTGTATACATACTGCGGAATGATACATAATCGGCTCCCTGAAAGTAGATCTTTAGCAGGGCTTCAGAAAATCTTGAAGTTACCGTGAATACATGATATCCTCAAAATTGATATCATCCCAAGTTTCCACATATTTATTCAAAAACTGTGATATGAGATACGAAGTATTTAGAAAAATCGTAAGGAGTTACTAGTCACAAAAGCTTCGAGGCTTTGTTAGGTGATTTGTTTGACATCAATATTTTTTTCTTTTTGGACAATCCTCTACAGCTTCGATTTTTAGTGCATCTACTGGTTTTTTTTTCTTATCCTGAACTGATACTACATCGTGAAAACAGCAAAAGATACCAGATCTTCCGACAAGTACTGTAAATGAACCAGTACTTTTTTTTTATGGCAATATTGACCATCATTTGGTTTATACTTTGAAAAGCTGTAAGGTCTTTCAATAATTGTAAGTAGTTTCTTGGTGCTGACCATCCGGCAGGGGCTTGAAACAAGTATTTTATGTATATCATGACTGAAAATACAAATATCTTTCACGGATTTCTCTTCCTTTTTCTTTAGTTTAAACTGATGTTTAAATAGGAAAATCTTCAAGCAATACATAGCTTTCGCCATCCATCTAGCACAGTGAAGACCAGCAAACAGGCCTCCTAAATGAAATTCCCTTTTCACGAACTTCTCCTAAGTAAATAATCGTGAGATGCAATAACTCTTTGTAGTCATCTCGAGGTTGATACAATTGAAGTTGATTTTGAGCGAAAGAAATCATGTCTGTTGCAACAATTTTTGCAATGTTTGAGGACGAGGTATCGGAAATTATTGTTTTATAATCGCTTTGGTCATTTTCGTCCCAGTTGTTCTTAAACCTTTAAACAATTGAATATCAGGACCATTAGACGGTCCGAGCGGTAGACACACCACAGCTTCTAACATAATTTCTAATATTGGGTGTCGACAAGCAAGCTAAAGCATATCTTTCTCCATTTTTTGTTCCAGAATAACACGAGCTCCATATCTTAAACCGGTGTTTACAGCTGTAGTGTAAAACCATAAACATTTTAGTTTATCGCTCAAGCCCAATGAATTGATTGTTTCAAAGATAGCTGACGCACATGCTTTGCTTGTTCCACGTTCCAATTTTGGAACCACTAGAAGCTGATCGACCCCATGTCCTGATACCAAAATTGGCTGACGATCTACAGTTTCATGTCCAATAATATCTTCAATCAACTTGCCATCCCAATGAATTGTTAATGGCAAATCAGGTTTGAACTCGCTTTTGAGAAACTCTGTTATTNATCTACAATAATATCTTCAATCAACTTGCCATCCCAATGAATTGTTAATGGCAAATCAGGTTTGAACTCGCTTTTGAGAAACNTTCATGTCCAATAATATCTTCAATCAACTTGCCATCCCAATGAATTGTTAATGGCAAATCAGGTTTGAACTCGCTTTTGAGAAACTCTGTTATTGCTTTTCGATTTTTCAAATGTTGTCGATGAATAGAAGATCTAGTAACATTAAACTCTAATCCTGCACTTTTCAAAGTAGATGCTACGACCACAGCCGCTTTTCTGTCACTTAATTTAGAGACGTCAAGGCTAACAGCTAAGTGGCTATTAATTGTCTTTTCGAGCTCGCTTTTGTGGTGGTTGCTCTGTTGAAGATTCTGGTGAGACTTCGAAATCAGATGCAGTTGTTTCTTCACTGGTGGTATAAGAAGAAAGTAAGCACTTTTCTGTCAAAGCCGAGATACTTCTGTTTTCACGTTCATGTAATTTTTGAAGACGTTCTGCTTTCTGTTTCGATTCCTCACTTATTCTTAACCTTTTTTTTTTTACTGAACCAATTAAACCCCGGCAACCTTTTTGTCGTGCTAATGAAAACTTCTTATCCTTTTATATAGACATAATAATTAAAGCTTCAGAGTGAGCTATATCAAACAAATCTTGTAATTTTTGTTGCGAATCGTGTTCTTTCTTCTCTAATGCTTCCAAACGTTTTATCTTGTTCTCTTTGTTTTTTTTTGTCTTCAGATTCTGCCACTCTTTGAAGTAATGTTTTATTTAACTGATCAAATGTTTTTTTCAATCACGTTGGTATACCAGCTTTTTCCCACAAATTAATTACTTCACGTGCAGCCACAGTCGCAGAATCACAAATGGATTTATTTTCTTAGCTTTTGTAGTAAAAAAATAAACGTAATACTTCACCAATTGAAGGCAACCTTGACTGATTCAGATTTGGTAGTTACTGGCCTATAAGCCAAATGTTCGTTTTATTTATAGTTAGTAAGCTGACGCCACTACTTGTGGACGCCATGACAAGTCAATACAAGTACGTACAGCTTGAGGAAAAAATGTGCGTCCTCTCGCTAATGGCTGAATTCCAACTGAAGTGCGGGCGGGGCTCAACCTGGAAGCGTAGGCACAAGAAAGGAGATGGGGAGGGGATTGACTAAAGTGAGTGTCTCTGCATACTATTTCACTTTAAAATAGGCTTATATACACCCTGGAGTCAATTATCTGGAGAGGGTGCCGCGGTAGTTTCTTAAAAGTCGAAAAATAAGGACCACCTTAATATGTTTGTAATTTTCACTAACCTATATATTTTTGTGAGCATTCAAGAACCTACGCTTCGAAGCAAATAATTCATTCTATATCCATATACCAATATTCAATATATGTTATAATAATAATGCATATTAAACCAGCTGATAATTTGCCATTAAATTGAGAATCAGATAATAAGAATAACCCCTTCATGTAGCCGCTTCAAAAAATACTCTTTGCAAACAAATGTGCCATATACTTATATTTTTCTGGTAGCATCAATGTTACTGTGAGGAGGACTTTATAATAGACCATGTCGTACGTTCGGACGCGTCTGTGTCACGGATTTCCCCAAATATATACAGACTCCAACCACATGTGGACATGCCATGTGTTACGCTTGGCCCCGTTGAGCAATGCTAGCTAAGCAGAAGTAGTAAAGAGGCCAGAGACGCGCTTCGAGGATTGCAACAACGATTACGCAAAGAGGGCACAGAAGTGCAAACACCACACGGAGAGTGATTGCGGCAACCGGCATGGAAATGCGCACAGGACGCGTGGCCTGCTGATCTAATGGCATTTGGGGTAATTAGAACAAACCCGCCTCCGACACTCAACGGGAACCAATCAGAGTGAAGTACGTCGATACACACGTGGGAGGGCGAGAAGAGTAATATAGTTGTCTGCGACCTAGAGAGGGGCTGTCTTCGCCGAACTTCCTACCAGACCACAGCGACACCAGAGGGCGGTGTCCGTCAACCGACTCCAGGGGACGAGGCTAAGGGTGAGTTCCTTCTATCAATGTAATCTTCCTCCTAACCACTTTCCTCCGTCCATCCCTCTACCTCTACCGTTGGACAAGTCTATAATACCAGTTAACTCGATGTATAACTTATTCAACAAGTATAAAGTAAAGTCTCTATTAGTATTTATTGTATTAACTCTTTTATTCTAAACTTAACCTAATTTCCTTATCTTAACCTATCTGTTATATATACTAAAATAACCAATATAACACATGGCAACGCAACTTCTTATATCTGTTATACTATTTTACCCAGTAGAGATTTTTTCCTGTTTTTTTCATGCAGGAGTAAGTGGAAATTCGGCAAAATATTTTTGTGAAACTAACTTCACATTGTTAATCAAATATAGATTTGATATTTCACAACTTCTATAAAAGAAGGGGAAATTAAATATTAATATTTAAAAAGTTCTTAAAAATTGAGTTGGTATGTAGTACTTGTCCTTTTGTTGTAAGCAATATCGGTAGAAACGAAACTAGAAACATAAGCAACAGTACTGAGTACAAATACACACATGCCTTGCCCGCGACTCGAACCCCATAAAGCCTCATACTATAAGCTAGTGTGCAATCAACTGCATTGCGTAGGTCGTATTCGAAGCATCAACTTCGGATTTAATCGGTCTAAAGTTTTGAATAATAGGGTTAACTAACCTCGAGTATTTAAAGGCCCTTATTTGAAAATAAGGGACTGAGTCAGTTAAAACATGTAATTGAATGGCCTACTATGGCGCTGCTTGTGTGAAGAATTTGGCATAAATCGGTTAGATTGGTCCCTGAGATATGGCATATAACCTAAGTATTTTTCATTTGACGATCTTCATATATAGAGGTATAACAGTTATGTATTAGCACATTCGATAATTATATATTTCTAGTATACAAAGTTAAGTTAAAACTGAACACATAGTTCCGTAGATCTAGCATGCAAAGCTAAAAATATTTTACAGCTGCCATTCTGAAAATAGGTTTCTGATACATTTCAAAAGTACGTATATTTATACGGCTTACAAAAGAAGAACTTATTTGCCAAATTTGCTAAGAATGGATTCAATGTTTCCCGAGTTATGACATAAAACCCTTTTTTTATTCTGTGGCTAACATACAAAATGACAGAGAAATGAAGCTCTGTTATAGATAAATTTGATAGGTGTAATAAATACTGCCAGCATAAATAGTTAAGTTGGAATTAGTTTCGTTTATATAATACGAGCTAAAATATTTATAAAGCCACCATTTTAAAAATAGGTGCATCAAATGCATGAAACACAACAGTTTACACCACCTACAGCAGTGCTATTTGTTTGCCAAGTTTGGTGGTAATCTCTCAATTGGTTCTCGAGATAAACAAATTGTATTTATTCGTGTGGTGCTATCATACAAAAATTGCAGATAAAATATGCTTCACGTAGATACAATTGATAGTTCTAAAATTAATTGTGGTGCTTTTTTACAAAATGGCTGATAAAAGTGTCTATGTGTTAATATTTGATACTTTCAGCATAAAAAAATTTAGTCAAAATTGGTTGTATGGTATGGCAATTATACCAAATAAACCTCAATATTTGTATGGACGCCATTTGGAAAATAAGAACCTAATCAAGCTTAATAACTTACATTTACCAGGTCTATCACAGTTTTACTTATGTGCTGTATTTGGTGAGAATTGGATTAATAATTTTTGAGATGTATATAAAAAAATTATTTTATTTGGTGCTATCTTTCAAAATGCTGGACCAACAATATTATCCAACTTAAAATGTAATGTTTACATGATGCTCTGCCAGTATACAAAATTTCATTTTAAAAGTTTAAATGGTTCTCTAGATATGGCATATCCCCCTAAATATAAGAATGGCCCCCATTTTGAAAGTAACTGCCTGGCATGGGGGAATCTTTAAAAAGTTACGTATTCTTACTAAGTACTGTATGTGTACCAAGTTTGGTGAAATTAGGTAGACGCATGCAAAAAAAAAAAGTGTAAAGGGAGGAAGGGAGAATAAATTACTAATACTGATTTTATTTTATTAGTTAATACTATGTCCTATAATTATGGTTAGATAATGATTCCCTCCGATGCCACGACACCAATGTATATAAATACACAATATAAAATGACCCCTACCCTCCTCCACCCGCCAAGAACAGACTGAAGATATAGATCCACTCCTGGACTCTGCTGCCACCATAAAATATATTTATTGATTACTATGCCTGTTCGGAGAGCCCCAAAGAGGTGCTGACTTAACTGTGAATAGCCTGTATAATACCATGGAAGCAACGTAGTATTAAACCAATGTATCAAATTGATAAATGAACTTTACTTTCTCACTATATATTAAATGATATTGAAGATCTTGGCTTGTCACTGGACTGCGATTTAGATCACAGGTTCCAGCCAGTTCATTTACTGTAGTATTTTTTTAGGGTTTGTGTCCTTGGGCATCTCCAGTACCACAAAGATAATTTATTATTGCTGTACAATTTTAAGCTCAAAACAAGTGTGTGCGCCTATGTCTGTATGTATGTATGTGTGTGTATATATATATATAATATATATATATAGACACACACACACACATAGAAGACGAAAGGTACAGTTTAAAAGCGTTTTACGTATTTATTATCTATATAAATAAAAGTCAATTGCCACATGTATGACGGAGCATCACTTGAGAACGGCAAGACCAATTTGGCTGATTTCTTTTTTATTGTGTTCGTAATTGTCAGGACAAGGTTTGTAGAAAGAAAATTCTTGGAAAATCCATGGGAAAAGTTGGAAATTTGGATGGTATTTTTATATGTAATCTTTATGTTAAAGAATTTCATTACGTGAAATGAGGCACAGTTTGAAAGTTCTGCTGTCACATGTTTTTAGAATGAAAAAAAAAGTGTGACATTTAGCGAAGTGATTTCATTATATTTTCTTTGTAACAAAAAAGAATATTGTGTTATTGGTGGTGTGTTGAAAAGATTATTTTGGTGTCTTTGGAAAAATGCCACTAATAAGGCATCGAAATATCGGTCGGCGTACGCGCAACGCAAGATAAATACATGATCTTCGGGTCATTGAGACTGATGAAGAGCGTAGATGGCGTTTGGAGGCAAATAGAATAATAATTTCTCAAGCGCGATCAATTATGACTCCGGAACAATGGAGACAGTTGAGTTTGAATCGCTCAGTTGGAGATAACGTAAACATCAATTTGGAAGGTCGACAAAACTGATGGCCAAACGTAAAAATTCGATATGAACGTTTGGCGTTCAGATATGATCCAACAATTGATTATGCCACGGATGTATCGGTCGACTTCGGAACCATGAGCACTGTTTGTTAACATTGCAATGCTTTGAGGTTTCAACATGAACCACCAGGATTATGTTGTGCGAGCGAAAAGGACAAATTACCACAATTGATACTGCCACTAGCATCATTGATTTCTGGCCAAGAACCTCAATCGAAGCATTTTTTGTAGAATATACAAAAATACAACAGTATCTTCCAAATTAAATCATTTGGAGCAAATATAACTGAGGCACGAGGTTTCAGTCCAACTTTTAAGGTAAATTCATTTTCTACTACAACACACATCATATACACAAAAAAAAAAAAATCAACAATTCAGAACGTTTCAATAAAGAATTTGTTTTCATTTTACAGATTCAAGGACAAATTCACCATCGCGCAGGAGCATTGTTGCCGCCAGTGAATGATCACAAATTTCTTTAGGTTTATTTCCTTGGAAATTCTAATGATTAAATCAATCAGCGTTGTGCCATCAGTCGTGCGCTAAAGCGAAAGATTATTGCACAACTGCAACAACTCTTACATGAACACAATGAAGTAGTTAAATTGTTCAAAACTGCACTAGGAATCATGCCTTCGGATGACCACAAAATAGTGATCAAAGCAGACAAAAGACCAGCAGGCGAACATCAAAGACGCTTCAATGCACCGACGTTGAATGAAGTCGCCATTGTCGTTGGCGAGAATTTAGAGTCTCGTGATATTGTGATTCGACAGCATGATGGTAATAACTTTCAGCGTGTCAACGAAACCCATCGTTCGTATGATGCATTACAATACCCGCTGATATTTTGCTAAGGAGAGGATGGATATCATTTTTTTTTATCAAGATGATTAATCCATTAACAGGTCAAGAAACAAATAAAAAGGTCAGCTCAATGAATTTTTATGCCTACCGTTTGATGATTCATCGAAACGAGGACAATCGCATATTGAAATGCCGCAGACTGTTTCATCAGTTCGTCGTTGATATATATGTCAAAATCGAGATGGAACGTCTGACATATATACGTTTAAATCAGCAAAAATTGCGTTCGGTAGAATACATTCATCTGCATGTTGCCATGAATGTAGATGGAAATGCAAACAATGTCGGCCAAATTACCATTTTGCCAGCGACGTATGTTGGAAGTCCAAGACACATGCACGAATACGTACAAGATGCGATGGCCTATGTGCGCCAATACAGTCAACCAGACTTATTCATCACTTTTACATGCAACCCAAAATGGATCGAAATCACACAGCTGTTACTACCCGGTCAATCATCCAGCGATCGTCACGACATTACAGCACGAGTATTCAAGCAGAAACTCAATGCGGTAAAGGACATCATTGTGAAGAATCATGTCTTCGGAGACGTGCGATGTTGGGTGTACTCTGTGGAGTGGCAGAAAAGAGGACTGCCTCATGCGCATATTCTCCTGTGGATGGTCGAGAAAATAACACCGGATGAAATTGACGCCATCATTTGCGCAGAAATTCCTGATCCAGAAACAGATCCAGAGTTGTATGAAGTTGTGACGACGAATATGATTCATGGACCATGTAGCAATCACAACCGGGAATCACCATGCATGATCGAAAACAAATGTCCAAACGTTATCCGCATGCTTTGTTGGCTGACACAATCACAGGTAATGACGGTTACCCCCCTGTATCGTCGACGCTCTGCAGAGGATAATGGCAGAACGATATTCTTTAAAGTCAAGAATAAAGACGTTGTAGTCGACAAAAGCTGTATTGTTCCGTATTCGCAGCTGCTTTCCAAAACCTTCAAAGCACATTGCAATGTTGAGCACTGAAATTCTATCTAGTCCATCAAATATGTTTGCAAGTACGTCACGAAATGAAGCGACATGGCTGTATTTGGTATTGCAGCTCCTGATGCCAATGATGAAGTTTCGCAATATCAAATAGGAAGATATGTCAGCAGCAATGAGGCGATTTGGAGAATCTTTTCATTCGCCATACACGAACGTCATCCCACTGTGGTCCATTTAGCTGTGCACCTGGAGAATGGACGAGTTTATTTCACGGTAGCAAACGCAGCACAGAGAGCTGAACGACCACCAGCGACAACGCTGGCAAGTTTCTTCGCGACATGCCCAAGATCCATTTGCGAGAACACTGCTTTACTCAGAGATGCCGAGATATTTTACGTGGAATGCATTATCAAAAAAATTTCAACGTCGGAAACAGGGAAAGCCTGTTCCTGGATATGTGAATGTATATTCAACTGATGCATTGGGGCGCATTTACACAGTTCATCCGAGCAATGACGAATGTTTTGACCTGCGTTTGTTATTGGTTAATGTTCGTGGACCGATTTCATTTGAATTTCTACGAACTGTCAATGGTGAGTTGTGCGTAAAATATCGAGAAGCGTGTCAGCGTTTACATTTGCTCGAAGATGACATTCATTGAGATCATACACTTGCTGCTGCTGTTATTTCGTCTACTGCACATAAAATTAGATCACTTTTTGCCATCATCATTTCAATGTGTTTTCCATCTAACCCACTTCATTTATGGAACAAATACAAAGACAATACGGCTGAAGACATTTTGCATCGAGTGCGTACAACAACAGCGAATCCTGAACTTGACTTTAACGCGAAGATCCACAACGAGGCGTTGATTTCTATAGAGGATTTGTGCCTAATGATGTCCGGCAAGATGTTGCACGAATTAGGAATGCCAGCGCCGAATCGCCCCATGCACTATGCATTCAATAGATAATTTGAACGAGAACGGCAATACGATCGAGATGCTTTGAGTCAATCAGTATGAACAAAGGTCACACTTTTGAATCAGCAGCTGAAAATCGCGTATGATACATTTATGATGGCAATCAACGATGGCTACGGAGGAATATTTTTCTTTGATGCACCTGGTGGAACTGGCAAAATGTTCCTAATTTCATTGATTTTAGATTTGATTTGCGCACAGGGTCAAATAGCGCTGGCCGTAGCATCATCAGGGATCGCTGCAACATTGTTAGAAGGAGGACCAACAGCCCATTCAGCGCTCAAACTGCCATTGAATTTGTAAACGATAGATGAACCGAAGTGTAAAATTGCCAAAAATTCAGCAATGGCGAAAGTACTACAGAATAGCAAAATAATCATTTGGGATGAATGTACGATGGTGCACAAACGAGCACTGGGGGCACTCGATCGAACGTTGAAAGATTTGCGCAATAATCAGGACCTCTTTGGAGGTACGATGATTCTGCTGGTCGACGATTTTCGGCAAACACTGCCAGTCATTCCAAGATCAACAGTTGCTGATGAAATAAACGCTTTCTAGAAGTCATCGAATTTGTGGAGATACGTGAAAACTGTCAAGTTAACAACGAATATGCGAGTCGCATTACAAAATGACGAATCGGCGGAAGAGTTTTCCACAAAATTATTAGACATTGGCAACGGAAAAATTCTGATTTATGCTTCCACTGGCCTCATTTTGTTTCCACCTAATTTGTGTCAATCCACAACGTCGAAAGAAGAATTGATCACGAAAGTGTTCCCGAATATTGGTGCAAATTACAAAAACCATGTTTGGTTGAGCGAACGAGCTATTTTGGCAGCGAAAAATAAGGACATAGACGATTTGAACATAAAAATTCAAAGTCATATCGCTGGCCAACTGCATTCATTTAAGTCGATCGATTCAATTACCGATCCAGATGAAGCCATCAATTATCCAACTGAATTTCTGAATTCATTGGATTTGCCAGGAATGCCGTCGCACAATTTGCAGCTCAAGGTTGGCTTAGTGATAATCATGTTACGCAATCTGAACCAACCGAAACTATGTAATGGAACAAGACTCGCTGTTAAGAAGCTGATGAACAATGTGATTGAAGCAACGATAATCATAGGAAAGTTCAAAGGCGAGGATGTTCTGATTCCAAGAATACCACTTATTCCAACCGATTTACAGTTTCAATTTAAGCGTGTCCAGTTTCCTGTTCGTCTTGCATTCGCAGTGACGATTAATAAATCGCAAGTCCAATCTTTGGAAGTGTGTGGAATAAACCTTGAATTGCCATGTTTTTCCCATGGGCAATTGTACTTGGCATGCTCGAGAGTAGGTAGACCATCGGCGCTATTCGTTTTCCCTCCGAACGGAAAGACAAAAAATATCCTTCATCACCAAGCATTGCGATGAACGCATAACTTAGTTTTTGTAAATGTTTGTAATATTAAAATATGGGTGCTATGCAACCTAGTCTCAACATTAAAACCTAATTAAAATAATTTATCTATCTATCTATTTTTGTATAAATTGACAGGGCAACAACTGTCGGGTCAGCTGATAATTTTATAAAAATGTATTACCTCTCTCCTTTAACTCCATACCATTGATGTATTTAGACTTTTACCAGAACTTTTAGGGACCACATTAATATTTAATTGGGAATTTAGAACCCTTACTTTTCAGATCTCTTTGCAGATCCACGAACACATTTTTTCTGCCATTGACGCCCTTCCAGGAATGTTAAACCAATAAATGTTGTATTTCTTCCAATACACAAATTAAATTACTGGATAAAAGGAAGGTATGTGCCTATCCACAAGTTTACATATAAAGATATATTTCCCGCTTTACTATTGCAAGAGTATGTTCTCGATTGCTGTAATGCAACAGACATTAGTTAATATTTTGCATGTAAATAAAAAAGAGGAAATAATAATCTACATGTGATTCCCACCTGAGGCAGGTCTCAATATTGTATTAGAGGAGACTGGCGCTAACTGGAGGAAAGCAGCTGATGGTTGGATAAGATGAGGAGAGATGAGTATGGAGTATCGGCGGATTAAATAAAGAGGATGAAATAAAAGACTTCAAATGTTTATAATTAAAAAGTTAAATTTGGTCCTTGACATTTCTTGAGAAAATGTTTTGCATGTTGTAAGCATTATTTTACTGTGTGCGGGTTCTAGCAAACAGGTTGTGGAAATAAACTAGTTTTGAGATCCTACTGGATGCACAGACTATGACTTAACGACACTATACTTCTTATGTTTGCAAGGTACCTAAGTAAAGACGTATTTCTGAACAAAACTTTATTAATCATCATAACTTTGACTTTACAATCTGCATAATTTAATTTGACACGTAATAATATATTGTGATTCAAAACAGCAGTTTTACGGTACAGAAACTATCTAGGAGCAAATGTAATCTCATTATTAATTAACTTTAAAAACAATTTTTTTTTTAAATTGTTTGTTATGCCTAAATAAAGAAGTTTTCCCAGCATAATTTGAATTTTTTGGAAATACAATTTAAAATCTTAAGTAATATTATTTGTGGTGTTGATATTTTTGATGCTTTTATGTTTAATAATTATATCGTGTTTTTTTTTCCACAGGGCACTGTATACTCTACGTATATGTGATTGATGTTGCGTTGTGAAACTTGTACATTATATTTATCTATTGTCACTTAATACTCAAAGTTATTATTCTTTATTGTCGTTATTATCGTAAGCGCTCCTGATTTGTGTCCACTGGATAACCAGGAAAAAATATTTGCAGTTTAGATGTTAAACTCGTTATTTCTAAGACTACACTGCGATGGTATGATATCATGTAAACCATGGACCATCTTTTCTCCATTCGAATTAACTGAGACACCATTATCGGCTGTAATTGCATTATAACCAATGAAAATTATCGTTACCACTTTAAATTCCCACATGTCAATAATAATCTAATAGGGAGAGTAGAGATAAGTGGTTTAGACGGCTCTTAACACCTGTGGTTTTGGGAGCCGATGATGGTGAAGTTAGGTGGACATGCTGCAGTGCCAGAATGCATGGGCTGTGGGAAATGGGAGATCCCGAGAAAACCAGCGTCATCGTCGGGCACGATTACCACTTGCGACAATCCAGGAGTGACCCCGCCAGGAATCGAATCCGGAATTTCTTGGTGAGATGCTCTAGCCGCTACACCACTGTGGCCCCGAGTGGGGAGTGTACTTGTAGTGACAAACCAAAGTGAAGGAGGTGTCCATATGCGCTTGTTTACCCTGAGTGTGATTTGGAACGAAGCCCAAATTTGGAGAAGCGGTGGAATGCGAAAGAAAAGTGGAAATGGGGTTTCCCTAAGAAAACCCACCATGGCAACGTTTGTCGCGTTTCTCCCGCATTAAAAACTCTGGTTTGGCCATGCTAGGAATCGAACTCAGGTCGCTGTAGTGTGAGACAAGTGATCACGACACTATGCCAGTGTTGTCCCGCATTTATATGTTACAAAAACTGTTTTGTTAGGAAACTTAGAATGAAATACATCTAAAAACAGTTTTTTTTTTGCAAAGACAAAATCTCAAACTACGGATGCATTGGATACTTGCGGTATTTGAATGAAAATGTGAAGGTAGAGTTTTAAATTGCACATATTTTCACAGAAAGCATTTAGGCAACAGAAACTCATGATAGTAGTGGGCTCCGAACCACAGGCCTACCGACTCGACGTTCATAAATTGTAAGCAATCTTGGGGATGGGAATCGAACACCCGACCTTCGTCACATGAGTGACACCTAAGCAACCATGGCCACCGAGGATCCCTATTCGAAAATAAATGTCCAACTGTTGAACAAGGAAGTCTTCTGGTACAAGACTGCTAATTTTTGACGAATTTTACATTGCGTTGTTTCAAGAGGACACTGAAAAAAATCGTGTGATTTTACACATGAAGAACTGTAAAATAGTATATACAATAATAAGACTTGTAATTTAAAAATACCACATATGAATCTGTAAAATTACACAAGACATTGTGTGTTATATTGCATATGTTGTGCTTATTCAAAACTTAATATTCTTGTGTATAAATAAAGTAGGCGTGTTTAAATCACCATTTAATTACGAGTGTAAATATTTATAAACATGTGAGGGTAGTTTTACAGATGGCACATTATTTCACATCACAATGTTTGCATATACTAACAGAACAGTCACTTCTAAATAACTAAACCAATATCTGTGTAAAACATCGTTAATATGTAGTAGTTTTATTATACGAGTTGTATTATTTTACCTAGTCATCGACTAATTTAATACAAGGGATGTTTGCATATTTCAACTATTTCGTTTAGATGTTATTAAATGTAATGATATGAAATCGTAATTTTCAAATTAAAATNATACTAACAGAACAGTCACTTCTAAATAACTAAACCAATATCTGTGTAAAACATCGTTAATATGTAGTAGTTTTATTATACGAGTTGTATTATTTTACCTAGTCATCGACTAATTTAATACAAGGAATGTTTGCATATTTCAACTATTTCGTTTAGATGTTATTAAATGTAATGATATGAAATCGTAATTTTCAAATTAAAATATTTGAATAATTTTAAGATATAAAATTAATATAACTCATTACAATGCATCAAAATGGAAAGTGTAATTTTTCACTTTTCTGTTGAGGAAAATGATAAATAAATACACCAAGTAGTGCAAAATAAAAAGAATCTCTTCTTTTGTATGTGTAACCACATGAATTCTATGACAAAAATATGCCCCCCTCCCCCTTCGCAAATTTCATGGTTATATATTGTTGTGCTAAAGATAACTAGTTATGTCAAATTATATCACTTCTTTTGTAAATTAAGTGAATATATTACGGCAACTTAACGCATGTATAATTTCATCTCACAATGGCTACCTATATTTACGCAATAGTCAGGTCTCAATCGCATCATTAGTGACTGTATATATTGTCATGAAAATGTAGTTTATGTACTATACATGGTGCGTCTATTCACAACGGCATCGTTCTTTTTAATTTACATTATGTGTATTTATTTTATTCTCTTATAATGAAATTGCGAGCCTTACGTTTGCATGGAATAACAGCTTTACATCACTCTGTTGAAATAAAATTGCAATTGTCAGTGGTGTTTATTTTACAGAGTGAATTAACCACATTATTCAAATTCAAAATGTATGTCATTTTATAATTTTTAATTGTCAAATGTTACCAAAATGGCAAGCTAGTTACCGCAGCATACTGCATCGAACCATCGAAGCAGACAGGTCCACATCCTTTGCAGTGCTCCAGTGTCGAGCCAACACTGTTTGCAAGGCTGTATGGTTCGTTGCAGTCATGCGGACAAGATGACGGTAGTCCCATACTGTGGTCACATAGTGTGGTCCAGTACCTGCTCATCGCTGTGTTTGACCCTCTGCTATCCACAGGTTCCACATCGACGATGCATACTAGCATTTACTTACACTGCGTTTGACGGATCTTCACTGACTGAGCTTTCGTAACACTGACTCTTCCGGTCACACTGCGATGGTGGCGCCACCGCGCGCATCGTTTTTGGATTCACTCCTCCATAAGGCTGCCTGATCCTTGGCCGACTCAGTTCGCCTCCTGGTTTCTCCCCTCATTTCCCTCCAGTGATTACCCCTCCTTGTACATCAGAATTTTTTAAATTCAGTGGCTAGTTTCTATAAGTTGTTACACACCTTGTACAGCATTCATTCCACGCCCGTGAAGAAAATAGTCAGGTTGAAGCCTGCTAGAGGTAATTGCAATTGTAATATGAGCCTAAATTGTCAGTCTACCCAACTTAGGACAAGGTTGCTTTAAGACGCCGTTTAAATAATGTAGTTGCGTGAGCAGCTGATTATGCTGGAACATGTAAATCGGTGAGTCGTGGTCACAGTGTTTTATTTTTGGGACAGTTAAGTGGTTTTGAAATAATTGCGTGATGTAGTATTGTGTTTCTTGTGGGCTTAGCAGTGATTTTAATTTTTTTCTAAATTCTGGTTGTTTTGGGCGCCTGCCTAAATTGTATATCGGCCTAACTAATTTCTTGCTTCTCTTTCATAGTTTCAGTTGCTTTAACGTGTTGTTCAATCCTAAGGTGCTGTTAATTTGTAATATTCTGAAATTACAGAGTATGAAAGTGATGTCGTCTTTGTATTATTTGTGCTACGGCACAACACAATAGAGGACCCTGCTGTGCCTACGTGTACGCCATCTCTCTGCAATCGTAATCACTTATGCTTGGACACTGTTCTACCTACGCATCCTCCGAGTATAGATTCATTCTGGCCATACTTCCTGAGTGTTGCAATTATCACAAACCCTAGTGTATCATTGATACTAAGATCGGTATATATTCACTTCAGCCAATTCCTACCGAAAATTTCAGTTCTTCGGTGAAACATAGTACATCTAAGTTAATTTTTAATATGGCTACCTACAGTTTAAAGGCAGGTGGATAATATTTTTCAATTCCGTCCCGATGTGGCATCCCAAAATGCCGAACTGGGACGAGTGGAAACAAGGAGGCACAAAAATATCCCCATTTCATCGAAAATATTCAAATAATTGCTTCACAAGTTGTGCTAATGTGTAAATTGCATTCAAATAAATCAATTTTTCATCAAAATCATGCTGAAATTGACAAATTTTAAAAGTTATGCTAGGATTGTAGAGCAAATATATAAAATTAAATACTATATACAGATTCTAGCACAATTCACTATAAATCCAATATAAAAATACTAGCACAATTAATTTTCCCAAAGTGGCACAATAGAAACTCACAGTGTGATGAAGAGTGGAACGACAATAACAAGTACATAAAAATTTGATAGTAAAATTACCAATTATAAAGAGGGACGAAGTGGCATAAAAGTGGCACAAAAACATTTGAATGAATACTAGTTCACCTGGAATTTTAAAGAAAGAAATTATTTATCAACTCAAAAAAATTCTGTCTTCGACAGTGTTCATATCATGAATTTTTTGTTGGGTAATTAAATTTATTGTTATATATGTAATTAGGTTTTCTTATATTTAGTTAGTCTCTGAGGGTCTTTATCTGCCAGATGTAGTACTGATTTGTTTGCATAAAGAAAATATTTTTCATTATTATTATTAACATTAATACATGTTTTCTTGTCTTTAATAAATTGGGGTAGTTCAATATATGTTGAACCATTTAATGAATTATATTTACTAATAGCTAGTTGCAAACCATTAATTATAGTTGATGTCCAACCAGATCCTCCCCTTTGAAACTCAGACATTTGTATTAGTAATTGTGTTCTTGCTTTTTGTAAGATTTTATACCTCTTTAATTTTTTATAGTATATTTAATTACTGAAATGGGAACTCTTGTGCTAGATTATTATTGGGAATGTGATAGTTAGCAATTTTTTAATATTAGTTTTTAGTCTCTTGTGCTCTTTAATAACATCATTCATTATTTTAAACACAACAGATTTGATCAATTCATAAAATGATTAGGTTCCAATAAACCAGTACTATTTTCTGTATTATACACTGGAGAGCCAAAAAAAAACACCGTGCTTATGCAAGTAACAGAGGTATGGAACCAATCAGAGTAACGCGATAAGTTGGGCAGCGCCTATATAAGATAACCAGCTTCTGGCAAAGTTGCTAGTTTGCTACTCCCGCCTTCCAGCCACTTCCCCTGCAGGCAGGGGGTATTTAGAGAACATTACAAACCTGTACACTGGTGTAACCCAGAGGAAAATAGTGGCTGAGGTGGGAAACCGCTTCAAGCACAGTTGGATATGTGTGGCGGAGGGGCTTGGCTTTCCTAACCCTCTGCAAAAATAAGTGAAACCCCGGTTGGGTGGTCAAGGGCCCTCAGCCCGCTCTGAGCTTCGGCTGTGATGAACAACTGGCAAAGTTGCCAGATCGGTTACTGCTGCTACAATGGCAGTGAGTTTGAATGTTGTTATATAGTCGGCGCATGAGGGATGGGACATAGCATCTCCGAGGTAGCGATAACATTTGGATTTTCGCGTATGACTATTTCACGAGTGTACTGTGAATATCGGGAATCCGGTAAAACATCAAATCTTCGACAAAGCTGCGGTCGGAAAACGATAGTGAACGAACGGGACAAACGACGACTGACGAGAATCATTAAACATGACAGATGTGTAACCCTTTCTCAAATTGGCGCAGATTTCAATGCTGGGGCATCTAACAAGTGCCAGCGTGCGAGATATTCAATGGACCATCATTGATATGGGCTTTCGGAGCCGAAGACCCACTCGTGTACCATTGTTGACTGTACGACACAAAGCTTTACGGTTCGTCTGAGCCCGTCAACACCGCTATTGGACTGTTGATGACTGGAAACACGTTGCTTGGTCTGAAAAGTCTCGTTTCCAATTCTATCGGTGGATGGACGTGTACGGGTATGGAGATATCCTCATGAATCTGTGGATCTTACATGTCAACAGGGGACTGTTCAAGCTGGCGGAGGCTCTGTCAGTATGGGGCCTGTGAAGTTGGCGTGAGATGGGACCCCTGATACGTCTAAATACGACTCTAACAGGTGACAGATATGTAAGCATCCTGTCCGATCACCTGCACCCATTCATGTCCATTGTGCATTCCGACGGACGTGGACAATTCCAGCAGGACAATGCGACACTCCACACTTCGAGAGTTGCTACCGAGTGGCTCCAGGAACACTCTTCTGACTTTATACACTTCTATTGGCCACCTAAATCACCAGACATGAAAATTATTGAGTATATCTGGGATGCCTTGCAACATACTATTCAGAAGAGATCTCAACCGCCTTGCACTCCTAGGGATTTGTGGACTGCCCTGCAGGATCCATGGTGTGAATTGCCTCCTGCATACCTTCAGACATTAGTGGAGTTTATACCACGTCATCTTGCAGCACTTCTGCGTGCTTGCGAGGGCCCTACATTATATTAGGCAGGCGAACAATTTTTTTTTGGCTCTTCAGTGTATGTCTGTAGTCTATTGTTAAAGGCCTTATTAACTACATAAGTTTCGTTAATTCTTCTATTTCAAGGATTAAGATATATATTATTAGAGAATGAAAATGTATTATAAAATTTTTTTCATCTGATATATATTCTTCACTAATAAGAGAATTAGCGAAAGGTAAGTAATTAAAATTGTGTTGATTATTATTTTACTTTATGCCATTAGTGAGATCGTTCTTCTGAAACTTGTGTATATTATTATTTAAATATTTATGTATCCTAAAAAATTTATTTTCAACTCATTCAGAATACCTTTTTTTTTGCACATGATTTCTTGGAGTATCTGTGATACTTACCATTGTATATGCTATGTCACTGAGTTCCTTTTTGAACATANGTGTATCCTAAAAAATTTATTTTCAACTCATTCAGAATACCTTTTTTACGTCGCTCATTATTTGTATTGCAACTTTCATCTCACTTACAATATTAGCATTTTTATTTATTGCTTTAATTAAATTTGTTTTCTTTGACTTGTGTATTTTTAATAATTAAAGATTTATTCTTTCCTCTCAACCCTCTCATCTTCGTTTAACCTAGCTTTGGTGTTGCCATTTTTTCTCTCTATATTTATATAGAAAGAAATTTAATAACAAATTAAAAATGTAAATTAAATATTTTCGGAAATGTATTTATTGTTAAGTATTACTAGTTTCATTACTACTTTATTTTATTCAATTAGGATTAATTTCTCTGATGCAACCAAGTCTGCTTTAGCTTGCTTTTTCTCTTTTTATATATTTCTCATACACTCATTCATACATACTTTGCATATACAGTTTGGCCCATCTAATGTGGACACCCAAAAAATTTCCGGAACTGTTGCAGATCACGAAATGCGGTTTCCGCTAAATGAAATAACATACAGGCGAAAGTAATATGACGCCAAGTGACTTCCTAAGAAGTGTATGGATAGAAATAATTAAACCAGATATGATTTTTCCCCTGGAAACATTGTTTATTTCAACAGCATCTGAAAGTACAAGCAAAGAGGAATTCATTGATATAGGATATGTAATGGAAAAGTAACACAGAAAGGCCAATAAATAATGTGCTAATATGATTAAGTGAGATGGTAGTATGGTACAGTGAATCTGTACTCACGGCTGTAAGCAAGCAACAATCACCATGACTCATCCTGGCGGGACCACTTCCTTATAGCAGCGTAGCACTTGCCGTAATGGGGCAAGGGGCACGGAATGCGATATTAAACAAAGGAGAGCACCTTAGTGGAGGGAAGATGGGCAATGTGAGTGCAAATATGATATCAATACATTACAATTTATTCAGATACTAACTTAATTCAGGAGATTTGTTTCCTAGTATTCAACTGTACTGAGTAACGAGTGCATACATATGCATAACAAAAATTGAAGAAACCAACCTAAGGAGAAATGCTATTGCATCAGCATGCATAGTACAAAAGAGCACAGTTATGGTTGAAATGCTTCACATGAGGTATTTTCACAGCATGTGCTTGATGTTTTTATCATCGATAGCAATACACACATATAGAGAGCGACGAGCAGTCTGAAGTGTGACATGGTCGAGGTGACCCAGGGCTTGTTGAGTGTAGAATTGTCCGGCGCCATAGCCCAGTAAAGAGTTAGTGATGTGGGTCATTGTGACGATGGCTCAGGGAGCCCTGAAGTCCTCGGTCGGTTTGCAAATGATGTTGTCACATACTTACTGTTACACTATTTGCACCTTCTTACGAGACTGTAGGTCATCTCATGCGCCTGAAATATACTAGAAAATTGTGGGTGATATTACAAAGGGTGCAGTGTCCTACGTGTCCCGGAGGACAATAAATCGAAGCACATTGAACTTTGTAAAGCTGTTTAACTGTGCTTGATAACATGTGAATAAGGAAAGAAAACGGACCCAGCGCTTACAGCCTGATAGTGACCTTAGCATGAAAATGAATGTGGTTTTATGCAGATATGCGGTAGCGTTAAGCTCTCTGGTGAGAGTGCATGTGGTTCTCCCTTCAGTACAGCAAAGAAAGAAAACAAATGTTCCGATTAATTAAGTAACTATTGCATTGAAGTGATAACAGCCTAAATGATGGTACCGAGGAGGCTAGCAGAGTGGGCGACTAACGCCGCCATTCTGGCCAAAGTGCTGAGTCGAACTGGCAGAGTGACATTGGCATCCCTCACAAGTGATGAGAACCGACATCAAGCGCCGAAATTAAGCGCCGAATCATAAAACATAACATAAACACAACGTAAAATTTATTGAAAAGTTGAACAATTTTATAAATTTAAAGAAACACATTTGTGACAACCCGATTGATTAACAAATGTCTGTTAAGGTTGATGTATTGAAGTAGACAGGGAGTGTCACCCCACTAAATAACATTTTACAAGGATGGAGGCCTTTATAGGCAATCTCCCTTTTTGAAAACATAATTGCTCTTTTATAAATACACATTAAACACACTATTGCACTTTCTTGTGAAAGTGTCTGTATTTCACTTTCTGTGATGCATTTGAATTTCACTGGCGACAGTGTTGCCAGGTGGCTGTCTCCTGAAGGGATGGACGAGTCCACCTGGGCAAAGGGGTGTGGGTTGCCATGCTAGATTGCTCTTTATATAATGAAACACACCCCTGATTGTAACTGTAAATGAGATGATGCTGTTTGGCATGTTTGCAAAAATGCTGCGCACTACTGGTTACACTTTGGGGCACTTCAGTTTCGTCCTACAGACCAGTTCAACGCCACTTGGTGGTGCATCACATCGTATGTTATGGCGCGAGCTGCTACGACGTAACGACTGTGCGCCCAACAGCTTGGGCTTTGGGGTAATCACAGTTTCGAATCGCCTACTTATTAATTAAAAGAGTTACCTCTTGTAATAAATAAGTAGGACGGTCTCTTGAGTTACGTAATCCTTGGTTGGCAAGAAGACGCAAGTTCCATTCTTGTCAACCTGCACTATACACTCTTGGCCTGATGTGGTTGGCGCAGCCCTTGTGTAGCTGGTGCAGTTGATATGACTGTGGCGGTCAGAGTGGGCACAAGGAGTTCGTGGAAGCGTGGTTCACAACAAGTGTTTATGGTGTAATGCCTCTGCAAGATCTACAATGCGTTCCTGCGTGTCTTCTGGCATCGTATGAACCGTTTTGTACACCCTATCTTTCTTTCAACACCACGACACCCTAACTACATGTTTGGAAATACTAAATTTAACACTTGCCTCTGAACCAAAAAAAATGTGCAGGACAACCATCATGATGAAACCACATATCACGGCTTATGTCGAGTGGTAAGTATTCCTGAAGTGCCAATAATATCTCTCTGAGGAAATAGGCGCATGCAAAACCAGCCATTGTCACTTGAATTAAGCATGGCCCTATGACGTAGTCTCCAACTATTCCACACCACACTATCACATTCCACTTTCGCTGGTGCTTCATGTGCCTAACCCAATGCGGACTCTCCATCTCTAAGTAGTGCATATTTCGTAAATTTACGCGTCCATGGTTTGTGAAGGTCGCTTTATCGGTAAATAGTATTTTCTGAAGAAAATTGCTGTCATCCTTTTACAGACATCAGAACAAGCCTACAAAACTGAACGCACTGCTGGAAATCACCTTCGTGTATTTCCTGAAGAAAAGCCACGTTATATTGATGGAATTTCCATTGATGCAGTATCCATAACGCACTTGTGTTATTTATTACTACGAACCTGGAAAGTTCCCACGTTCTCTTGTAGGGTTTGCTTCGACACGTGCCAGCACATCGTGTTGATGCATCTCGCCCGTAGACACTGACACTCGTGTTGTGGAATTCCAATCACCTGGTGATAAGAGACGAGTGTAAATTCTTCGTATCGTTTGCCGTGAGATGGGCATCCGATTAGGATGCCTTTCACCATACATTTGGACGGCTTACTTGACATTTCAGCCACACTCCCATTAATAAGTAGAGCTGAAATTACACGTACACCTTTCCTGTCGAAAGGGCTTTTACGATGTCTTTGCCAGTTTTCCCCTTTCTCTTCTTAATGTAGTAGTTTAGCTGTAAGTACACTTAGGGAGGTTTTCATGGCCAAATTGTGAACATGGCAGCCCAATCCTTCGCTGCCGCGATGCATGTATCCTTTCATGATTTCCCTTCCTTGTAGGCGTATGGGGCCTAACCCTGAGACACAATAATCCCCCATCCCTACCACAGGCACACATAAAACTTAGTTTTAGAGTAGGTTAGTAAAAAAAAATACAAGTCAACTGCCCCATGCTAACGGCCAACCTAATTTCATCATATTTGCACATGATTTCTTGGAGTATCTGTGATACTTACCATTGTATATGCTATGTCACTGAGTTCCTTTTTGAACATNTTTGCACATGATTTCTTGGAGTATCTGTGATACTTACCATTGTATATGCTATGTCACTGAGTTCCTTTTTGAACATACTTTCAGATGCTGTTGAAATAAATGCATGTTTCAAGGGAAAAATCATATGTGGTTTCATTAGTTCTGTCTATACACGTGTTACAAATAGTCACTTTGCGGCAAATTACTTGCCCCCCTACACAATTTTATTTAGCGAAATTAGCATTTCGTAATCTGCAACCATTCCGGAAATTTTGCATGTGCCCACGTTAGGCGGACCAGCCTGTATAATAATCTTTATCTCTTGTATAAGGATGAGGTGTAAATAATTTATATCTTTAGTTTCTTGATAATGTTTATATGTTTTGTGTATATTCTTTATGATTATTAATAAGTGATTTCGTTTGTTTATATTCTTTAAGATATGACCAACAAACATATTTTCTACATTCTTCACAACACACTTTCTCTAACGGTTTCTTGATAACTTGCTGATTGAAACATGTTTTACATTTATTATTGTGTTTATCCTTTTTTTTATGCTAGTAGAAACAGTTAATAGCTTTTTTTCACCACACTTTTTACTTTTCTTTTTAATTTTGGTCCCCATGAATTTAATTTTTTTAATTTAATGATATTGAAAATTTGATTATAGAAATGGAAACTCTGCTCAACAAGTTGAATCGTTCATATAAATTTATTACTCTAGCAGAACTAGAGGAGGATAGAAAATATAGAGCTACAGATTTTCAAATTGTTGATTGTTATTTTAGTAAAAAAAATAATTGTATCCTAGATAAATGTAAAATCTCATTGCCAGATCGCTATATAAAAATGATAGATGAAAATTATATAAAGCGATTAAATGAAGGTCTGAAGATGATTAAAATTGGGAAATCTATGAGTGAGATAGAATTTTCTTGAGCTGATAAATAATTTATTTCTCATAGAATTTCCCATTGGACTGGTTTTTAGTAAAATATTATTGTGCTCTATTATGCTACTTCGTCTCAATTTAAAATTGTTAATTAAATTATCAAATTTTTATTTATTATTGTGCCACTCTTTATACCAATCTTTGTTTCTATTGTGCCACTTTGGGAAAATTGGTTGTGCTAGTATTTTTAAATATAATTTATTTAGAATTGTGCTAGAGTATTCATATAGAATTTGATTTGATATGAAATGGCATTAGAGTTCTAGCACAGCTTGAGAAATTAGTAAATTTTAGCAAGGTTTTGATGAAAAATAGATCAGTTTTAATGATATTTACACAACAGCACAGCTTATAATGCAATTATTTAAATCTGGAAACTAGATTTTCCAGTCTATTTGCAATGAAATATTTTGAATATAAGAAGTCTTTAAATACGTAAGAGTGGAGTTATTGTTAGTAAACTACTTTATGATATTCATTATATTGACTGTACTATAATTTTGCTTGCAGAGTGAAGCAGGGATTATTTAACTGCAAACAGAGTGTGCTGCGATCAGTTGGTGTCGTTTAAAATTCGCGTTTATTTCGCTTGTCAAAATTCGTGTTTTTGTTTGAAGTACCAGGAATTCTTCGGAACAGCTTAGCGAAGGGAAGGTTAGGATTTTTGAAGGCCTGAGCCGATTAAACTATGCTCAACACACTTAGCGCTTCCAGGAGCCAGGTTTTCTGTTGTGGGCCGGAAATAGTTTGGCTTTTTTCAATGTATGAACGGAAATGTGTCATGATGGTTGCGAAGTTAGACTCCGACAAGAACCGCATCAGCGTGTTCATATCCTGGAGTGTCTCTCCGAGCACATCAGGCACACTTAGGGGTGTGGGTTTGTGATTCCTTGGGTGGGGCTGTCCGGGTGTTGCGTGTGTTTTCCCTGCGCTAAAGAAGGTAGAGAGGGGACTAAAGCAGGCAATTTGAAGCCTATAGACGCTTTGCATATGATAAGCTACGTGGCAGGTTTCCTGCATCTGGTATTTTTCGATAGTTAGCCAGGTTTCGAACCGGCGCTGAAACTGGCTTAGATGGTTTTTGTTGCTGTGATTTGATTTTTTCGGCTTGCATTTTGCATTTTTCCACGAGTTCTAGGAACTTGGCGCAAAGTTTTGAAAAGGCTGAATGGTTGCCTTTGCAGTTGTGACAGATCGAAGTCTGGGCAAGTTTGACACAGGTGTCCTGGGTGTATGGCCCTGTGCAGTGTGAGCAGACTGGTGTCATTTTGCAATAATTGCGAGTGTGACCCAATGCCGAGCAGTTACGACATTGGGGGACATCTTGAGGCCTTTTCTTATAGACACGAGGATGAACCGCGATCATATTAAGTCTGGCGATTTTCTCGAGGGGCGGGAGTTTGGTCTTGCGCGGCCATCATGCAGTAAAAGCGCTGCGGCTGCAGTGAGAATTTGTTGGGATCGGCGGGATCTGTGATTTTGGTGTAGAATTTATCTATGTTCAGTATTTTGTAGCCGCGGTCTACAAGGTATGCTTGAATGCATGCTTTGCTGGTGTTAGGCGCTAAATCGAACATCACTTTTTGAGGGTTATCTTCGGATTGGCTGTAGGTGAAACATCGAATTTGATTTGTGTGCGCAAGGCTTTCGGCTTTCAAAAGCAGAGTTCTGTCGGACGTCTCGATGTGAGTGTGAAATCCGTTTCGGGTGATTTGAAAGGTGAAACCGGTTTTATATATGGCACCTAGTTTAATTAACAACAATGGGTAGTGTACTGTGCCAGGTATTACCAGGCGGAAGACAAGTGATTTTTATTGTTGTTTGACAGAGACACGTAGCCGGGTGTCGGCTTGTGAGTGGTCTGAGGGGCCATGTGGTGTTTGTGACTGTATGCTGGCTTGGTAGTGGTCTGAGGGGCCAGGTGGTGTGGTAGGGACTGTGTGGCAGTTGGTGAGGAAGAGGACTGACTCGGCCGGTCGGGATAGGTGTAGAGGTTTTGTTTAGTTATTTAGCAGCAGCATGTTGGGTCTTTCAATGTGTGTGCTGGTGTTTGGTTCGTAATTACTGACATCGCGATCATTAGGGTTGGTGTGGAGCTTTATTTTATCATAAAACTTATTTATTTTGTTTAATTAATTTTTCGTTTTTTATACTGCACTTTTAGTGTTGAATGGAGATCGCATTTTCTCGTGTTTCTAGTGGCTTCACCAATTATTCTTAGATGCTTATTCTGAATAATTTTGAAGTGATTTATTAGTGCTTTAGCTGTGTTTCTCCACACTTCATTCCCGTATATGAAAGCTGAGTGGACGGTTGAATTGTATATTAATAGTTTATGTCTTTTGTTAAACATGTTGCATTTGATCGGGCGGTATAATTTATTATGTCTTGCATATGCTAGTTGTTTAGTGTGTTAAAGGTTAACATCCCAGTGCAGTTTTTTAAATCTATTATTAGGGCTAGATATATGGTGGAGATAGAAAAAGGGATTTCTGTGTTGTTATATTTTAATGGTTTAGCCTTTCGTCTGCGAGTTAGTACTAAACCCTGGTTTTTCTCTGCATTTATTTTCATCTTCAAGCGGTCATACCACTGGCTCAATTCGCTGAGCTGTAACTGTGTGTAGATGTGAGCGTAGAGAAGACTTTTGTAGTGTGGGAAAATAACTGTATCGTCGGCATACGTTTGACCTGAACAATGAGAGTGTGGGATGTCAGCTGTGAATATGTTGTATAAAAGTGGCGAAAGTGCAGAGCCTTGTGGCACTCCTGTGGTGATCTGGCGAGTAGAGGGTTTGGAAGTGCCAATGATGACGTAAAATTGCCTGTTCAGAAAGTAGTTGCTAAGTAGATGTACATTTGTAACTATCTGGGAAACGGAAATTTATTAGTTTTTGCAGGAGGCCTTAAATCCAAACTTTATCAAACGCCTTCGTTATGTCCAGGTAAACTTCTAATGTGACTGTATGCTCTAGCTAGAATGGCCTTGGTTGTATATGTTGCAAACTTTGTGACTGCATTAACAATAGAACGCTGTGCTTTAAAACCGTATTGCATATTCGAAATAATGGCATTAATTTCGGCGAGTGTTTTTAGCCTACTTAGCAGAATTTTTTCGAATATCTTACTCAACGAGCTGAGCAGTGAAATCGGCCTACGGTTTTGTGGTTAGGAGGGGTTTCCCCCGGGTTTAGATAGTGTAATCACTTTAGCAATTTTGCAGTCTATGGGGCAGTGTTTATATTTTAGTATTGCGTTAGAAATGTCTATTATAGCACAGTACTGGATAAGGTAAATTTTTGAGGGTTTGGTGTGTTATTGTGACAGGCCCCATCGCCTTGTTTGCTTTAACCGTTTTTAGACCGAAGAAAAGTTCTGAGAGTGTGACTGGTTCCGGGTCAATTGTAGGTTGTTTATTTAAGAAGTTGTTTACTGTTGTGTTAACATCCTTAGTGAAATCGTCATTAGGGCAGAATTGGTCTTCTAATGTGTCTGCTATTGCTTCTGCATTGTCCGCCGGGCTGTACTTTAGTCCGTTTGCTGGGATTATTGGTAGAGACTGGGTTTTCCTACTTCTCTTAATGTGCGGGAGATGTTCAAAACTCTTGTGGGTTATCTGCGAGCTTGGTAACAAATGTATCCCATTTATTTATGCGAAGATAATTTATTTCTGATCTGAGTTTTTCTTTAGTTGGTAGTATTTAGTTTTTGATTTCTGCGTTCTAAGTCGCTGGTAATCATGTTTAGCCTGCCTTTTTTCTATTAGGAGGATATATATTTCCGGGAAGTTTTAGCACAGGAATTCCCTTCTGTAAAAATTTTTGTATTATTATTAAGTACTGTTTTTATGGTTGTATTTAGCAATTCTATAGCCGCATCTATATCGACCTGGGATGCCACTGGAAAGTTTTTCATATCAAAAGTTTCCTCTAGTTCAATTTTAAAAGCCTGCCAGTAGAGATGTTAAATTAGTGTCATTTCTTAGTAATCATATTATTTAATATAATGCTTTGCTGATAATATAATATCATAACTATTACTTTATAATAGGCAAATAATAGGGTAATATTGGTAATAGTACTCAATCAAACGAATATTTAATCGCACGAATAATCGCCCTAAACTATTAAAATTAAAACTTACGTGAAACGGTGATTAAATTTCCCTTCATACTTAAACAGGCTTAGGACTGTCAACGATTAATACATTGGCGTATTTAAAAAGTTAATTACCTTATGTACATTTATTTTATTGAATTCTATTTACAAGATTTATAAATATATTTTTTTTGTTTTGTCATGTTTTTTTGTTTATATATATATATATATACATATATATAATTAAATTATTGTTTTATGTAAATATTTACAGTTTTATTCACTTACAAATTTACATTTAAAAACATCAGTTGTTTTACTTTGTTTTCACTGCTCGTTTTCTTCCTACCTGTGTACACAGCTTCATACAAAGCGCGACGTGCATGCTTAATAATAGTGTGCATAATAGGCACATCACTCACTCATTCGCCGGCAGACGCGAACGACCAACCGACGACGATGCGAGACGGCCAGAACGAGAGATGGAGTGGCAAAGTGGCAACGCCGCGCTCTCCGATATGATTGAGCCTATTATTTGACTATTATATTTTATTATAATACCGTGGATTCGAATAACATATTATGAATTAACATAGTCCATATTAGGTTACCTGTAACTATTATGATTATATTAGTTACACCATTACCTGCCAGTCAGTTACTGGGGTTTTTAGCAAGAACGGGGTTTGGATGTTTTAAAAAAGGTGCGTTTATGCTGCAAAGAACTGGCAGGTCATCTGAATCTAGTTCATGTATCACTTCCATTTCAATATCTGGGTTATTTAAATTCGTCATTAGGAAGTCTATTATGGTGGGGAGATGCCTTAAAACTGATGAATAATGCGTGGGTTAGTTTGGAGATTTATTATATATGCTGTTTTTTTTTGTGCATGGGAAAATAAAGTTTCACCTGCTGGGCTATCCTCGGTGCAGCGCCAGTGAGAATGTCTAGCAATAAGATACCCTGCTATGATAAAGGGATATGGCTGGTTTGTAATTGTATCTAGGTCTTCCTGTTTGAGTGGTTTACTAGGAGGGAGGCATAGACATGTGGCCTGACGCGGTATTAATATATGTATATTGATGTGGATTCTATGTGCTCGTAGCCTGGGTCTTTATTTATGTGATGTTGTAATTTATTATGTGCTAGGATTAAGGTGCCCACGTCGCTAGTTATCCTGTCGTTTCGGTAGGTTATGTAATTTTTTATTGTGAATCGTTTAGTTGGTTTTAGCTTGGTTTTCTGAATCAGAGCTATTTCTACTTCATACGTCTCCAACACTCTCTAGAGATCGTATAACTCTTACAAAACGCAATTATTGTTCCTGCACAGTAAGGAAATGGTACCAGGGACTGCTGGGGGTTGNCGTATAACTCTTACAAAACGCAATTATTGTTCCTGCACAGTAAGGAAATGGTACCAGGGACTGCTGGGGGTTGTAAGACCATTAAAGGGGCTCCGAAACTTGTCAGGGCTTCCAGGAGGAGCATGGATTTCTCCTGCTGGTTTACAGTGGCTCTCGCTCGCTGCATGAAGGGCCGGAAATGCGCCATAATGGCAGTGAAATTGGCCTCTTTCAGGAACTGCATGAGCTCATGCATGTCCTGCAAGGCCGACCTCGTGTCACTAGAGGCAAGTGAGGTTGTGATTTGTGGTTGCGGTTGGGCATGGGAAGGGGGTTTGCTGGTGCTGTTGTTTCGTAATTTACGACTGGGGTTTGAATGGGGACAGTGATGTTTTTGGGTCGCCTTTACAGTTCCTGCCGGTTTTTTTTTTAATTTTGGGCAGGTGTCCTGTGTGTTGGCCAGCACAGTGGCAAAGGATCCTGATGTGATCCAGGGCAAAAATGTTACGACATTGGGTGACATCAGAGGACCGGTCCTTATGTTTCTGCGCATCGGCTGCCACAATGTGCAGTCCGTAGCGTGCAATGTTGATGGTGAAGCCAGCGGGGGCTGATAGCTCGCAGTTTCTGCACCAGCATCGGGAACTTCAAGTCGAAACTTGGGTGTTTTTGCCTGTTTTTTTTTTTGGGTTGGTTGGCACTCGGTTGTGTGCGGGAGACATGCACTTATTTCAGGATACTGTACCGGTCTACAACCAGGATTTGAGGTGTCGTCTCGAACGACGAAGAGCGAGGGTGTTTCCTCTCCAGTGACGCAGTTCTCTGTTGTCGCTGTGTTTCTGTTTCCGTGCCGTTTGGGCAGTCATGGCTTCAAGTTCGGCATTGTCTCTCGCCTGGCGCGGGTTCTGGCGTGCTCTGGCAATGTTCCGTTGTTCAGTGTTCTCACACTCCATTTCATTTCCCGTCATTTGGCGACGAGGGGTTGTGAGCGTATTAGTTCGCTGTTTGTGGCTGTAACCGTGGTGGCCGTCCATGGAGACACCAGTGCTGCGCCGACCGGAATGTTGATAGGAAATGTTTGTAGGTTTTGTTGCGCCTCTGGCACGCTCTGGCCTGACTTTAAGTCCCCAGGTGCCTAAAAGGCGGTTGGAGAGGGGTAGGAAGCCCGCCTGGAATAGAAACAAGCATGTGTGTTATTAAGCGTGTTCGTAATACGCAGCTGAGAGCCGTAGCCACTGGCTAGGCTCGAGATGGCCGAGCGAGAGTGCTCAGCCGACTGTGACACCCATGTGTGGTGTAGTGCCGCGAAGCTACTATCGTGCTATGCGCAGGAGGGAGAGCAGCACCTCCACGCCCGTGGTGGCCGAGATGCTACCTGCCTGAGTAGCAAGCGAGAAGTTTGTGGCACTGTGTACAGCCAGCCTGTCGGTCGCCGCATTATATACAGAAAAACAAAATATAATATGTATGACTTGTAAGGCTTGTTCACTATTCATTAAGCAATTTTGAAAAAAAAATCACTAAATGAACTTCATTTAACCTCATCATTGCCTACATGAGCCTATTTAAAGCGATACTTGCAGCTAATTATGAAAAATATTTCCATGTCCTATTTTCTTAGTTAGTGAAAAAATATTAATTGGTTGTCCTTTTTGTTCCCTAGTTTCAAAGTCATTCAAGTAACAATCATTTTTAAATAATTATTGGTGAAATAATTACACGACATTTATACTTCTGAAAATTGGAGATTGTTGCATTCTCTAACCACGTTTATGCTCACATTTCACAACTACACAAACAAAAAAAATTTTAATCTTAAAAACAGATTGCCTAAATTTGAGATTGCCTAAATTTGTAATTTGATTAAAATAAATTAATAGGTTATCTCAGAATCATAGAAATGGCACATACAAATCCAAAGTCAGAATTATTACTTAGAAACCCCAGGCATTAATAAATTAATAATCTGCTTAGATATCTATTTTGTATGAGAAAGTGGAATAAAATTTAACAAAAAGTATTAGTTTGATTAGATAAATTACATAAAATTTCTCAAATTCGTGTAAGTTTAATTTTTAGAAATTTAAAGTTAAAGAATTTCCTACAGGTTTAAATAAATTTACTTATTCTCTCTAAATAAGAACATAAATATGAATTCTCTTGAGGTTGACATAACATTTTCTCCCCCTATCAATTCTCACCCTATTAAAAGTTTTGNAACATAAATATGAATTCTCTTGAGGTTGACATAACATTTTCTCCCCCTATCAATTCTCACCCTATTAAAAGTTTTGAAATATATTTCATGTGATTAAATTATATTTGGTTTCCAGAATTAAAGAATATATATTATTTACAAATAGCATAAATGAATTTCAATAAAAAAATTCTACATTAATTTTTTTTNGAACATAAATATGAATTCTCTTGAGGTTGACATAACATTTTCTCCCCCTATCAATTCTCACCCTATTAAAAGTTTTCAAATATATTTCATGTGATTAAATTATATTTGGTTTCCAGAATTAAAGAATATATATTATTTACAAATAGCATAAATGAATTTCAATAAAAAAATTCTACATTAATTTTTTTTTTTTATAAATTGTTGTAAGCTGATTATTGTTTCTGCATTAGATAAATAATTTGTCAGTTATTTCTGAAAATACTGAAATACATTTTTAACCAATTTATATGATTGCGAGAATTTTTCATCATGGATACCCATATAGATAATTTATTGTACGCGTATATAAAAATATAAAAATAGTTTTAAAACAAGCCTTTATTTTATATGCTTATTAGAGGGAATGCAATGTAAGGTAGTACTATTAACGTTTCCAAGATCTCATAAATTTTAGATTTCAAAATAATCGCCTAAAACCTATTTTAAATTTATCAGTTAGTGTATCGTCTACAATACGGTTTTGGAATAACTTTCAAAAATTTGAAAAAATTAATTCATATTGTTTAAATTTTAGTTTTGCAAAAGAGGCACGGAGTATTCTTCAAAAATCAATAACGTTGTTAAACAAATGTTTACTACTTTATTTTAAGTGATTTGCAAATGTTTCGAAGAGTTTTAGTTTCAATCATAGAAACAGCGAATAAGTTAAAACTAATGATTTAGAATTAAATTGGGGTGTATCATACCTACTCGAAAAATTTCGTTCCTAACGTTTTTAGTATTTAAAAAAGTAGTACGAGCGCTATAATTTAAACTGATGGAATTTAATTATTTTCGGCATATTTAAGTGAATTAAATGCTTCCGAATGTGAAATAAAAATTCAAGCACGCAAAGTTTTTGCTAAATATAACCAAACAATTACATTTCAGACACTTAAGAACGTACCTAGCAACTAGTGTTTCGCACAAAAAAGAGTGTTCACTCCTGCAAATCAGTATCTTTGCAATCTTTTAACAATCTGCACATGTAAAGTCGACAACATTTCAGCAGTTGCAAAATGGTCTCAACAGGCAGTCATTTCATGTGAATGGAGTATCATTGCGGACTGGTAGGGAACACCAGAGCACTCCCTAAAGATCTAACTTTCATTCACTCTGAATACCTCGCTGTTAAGAGATTATCAAATTTTTCCACTCTCTGCTTTACTTATACTTCCCAAGTAAGATACTAGTTTATAAGATGAATAATAAATGAACTCGTTAATTTTTGCTGTTCTCATCAATTATGAAGTTTATTTTCTTGTCAAATCTCATAAAAAACAAAAATTTATGCAGATTCATTTTTTTCTGTACATTAAATTTCCGCCACGGAACCAATAATTATGAGGAAAATAATTTAAAGTCGTTAATAATTGGTATCTTAAGATAACTGTACATTTACTTAATTACTCATTATAACTGACAAGATGACAGTCATATTGAAGCTATCGTTACTCTCTTCAAGCAATGAAGAACAGAAATAATAATATATGTTTATATTGTTACTTGTTTACTAATCAAATTTAAAGCACAACAGTAATAAATTCCGAAGCATACATACTAAATGGGAGAATTTTAGCACCTTTCGGTTTTGTCTTAGCACGTTCCCAATATTATAATATACTATTATTAGATTGTGATAATAGTTTACACAATAAATCATAATAATTGATAGTAATAGTTTTAAAATTCTAATTTGACCAAATTCATAGTATTTACAAGAAATTATATTTTATTTTATAATATTTTTAACTATGCCGATCATTTCATTTGAAATTAACTTCTTATATGTATATTAAGCCATTTTCTAAGAATTTTCGAATTCTGAAGATTTCAGATTTTGTATTTGGCAGACCTGTTTAGATTTGAATAGAGTATTTTGCCGACCTAAAAAGTTAAGAAGTTTGGAGAAGTCGAATCATGTTTGTAAGAGTTACTGAATATCTTATGAGTTACTGTTAGCACAGAAAGCAGCAATGGATACCAATAACAGCAAATGTTATATAGTACCTAGGTAAATAAATAAATCTGTGCAAAAGAAATATGTTAAAGGGGCAAAAATAAAATAAAATGTTTTAGGTGTTAAGAGGCAGGAAAAGCACCAACAACATTCACAGGCAAAAGAAAAGCAAAACAAAAACTTCTACATGTGGAGTTACCTTCGTCGCAGAGGAACTAAACTATATAGTGGCGCTGTATCTTTGACCTCGGCGTGCTAGACAACTGACAGCTAAATCTACTGCCGCCATATTCGTGGCTAGTGCTGCAATAGTAAACAAATACTATCAGCGATGTGCTGTAATGTCCTGTAAACAATTTTCTAATTAAATTTCCTTAATTTTTCTCAAAATTCAGTTTGATTGAAATTGCTATCCCGGTATACTCCTGGTGAACTTTAAATGCATAACATATTATACTAACCTAACTATCTAACAGAGTTATTTGTGAGGTGAATGTGTGGATAGAATTTTCACTTCTCAAAAACACCTTTGGAAAAAATAAACTAAAGTATTAATATCGGTCGTATTTAAGACGTTCAGCAAAATTAACTAATGAAAATTTTATTAAAAGCGGTAGAGATATTTGGTCTGTGCATATTCGACTTGTAGTTAGGTTAGACATAGTCCATGCTATTTATGTGTTGTGTGTCGGCGGAAATCGATCAGAACACGCCAGTTCAAATAGTTGAAATTAGGAAATGAATATTAAATACATTTTTATGAAGACTCTTCGTAACTCATAAAAAATTTCAACAAATTGATTGATTACATGACAACAAGCTGAATAATATTGGTTATGATGATGGCAACCAAGTTCAGGTAAATTCAGTACGCTTTGTCTCTGAATACTCCCCCTCCCCCTTTTTTTCAATCTCGTGACTATATGCAGTCATTCGTTAGTAATTCTAGGAAGTGCAAAAGTCTATGTAAAAATAACTTTTTTTATTAGATGATGGCTCACAATCGTAGTTATATTTTGATGCCCCCAAGATAGCAGTTGCAATAACTGCCAAAACGTAGGGACGAAGACACATGTCGTGGCTCGAATTCAAAAGCCAAGAATATTGTGAAAACGGTCTCGAAAGCGTGATATTTATTTTACTCGATACAGAATAACTACATATTTCTGAAAACTAAGAGACCAGGAATATTGGGTTTTCATGAATCTCTTTTGTCCCTTTGAACTTACTAATTTGCAAATTGCACTAGTTACATATTCTTTTCTACCATCTTTGGAAGATCTGCACTGCAACAGCCACGTAAATACGTCCATAAAAAAAAATAATATACAGTTTAAATTTCCCTATGCATTTTTTAGTAAACAATGAATTATAACAATTTATTTTATACGTGTACTGATACTCTTAAGAATGTTGCAGTGAGCTCTAATACCTTTCCCGCTTCGTGCGTTTATACCTAGTAGTAGTTTACATTTTCAAGGTACATGAAGTTACACGACGAAAGAGTTTCTGTTAATTGCATAAACATCTCGTTTGCTTAGAACAGTGCTAAAATAAGTGTGAAACAACACTAAGTGTTATTTATGTGTTTTTTCTTGCAGAATGTGCATCGCCGGCGGGAATTTGATATAAACGACGTCAGCTAAAACGTGTTCAACACATCCGTGTGGAACCGGTTGCAGTAATCAGCAACACGGGGGGCATGCTAAGTGCTTAAAGCCGAAAACTTCTGTCTTTGTAGAATGCTTGGAAATGCTATATTACTTTATGTGGCAGTACTTCTAAAGTTTCGTAAAGAATTGATTTAATTTTTAAATTTGTTAAGTATAATTTTATAATACAATCTTGAATCGGGGATAACTGTCAGACAAATGAACATTAATTTACAATGACAACAAATAATAAATTTTTATTCCAAATAAATGTTGTTTAACACGAGTGTATGGAGATATTATCAAAGCATGATTAACAAAGAATAAACAATTTATGTATCGTCTCCTAGCAAATAATTTATAATTTAGTTCCATCATCGTACAAATTCCAAACGTATCCAATAACTATAAGTAATTGACACTGATTTAATGGAACATATGCGTGTATTTCATCCACAGAGTAAATAATTATTTAGATTCAGTTCTGGGTATTAGTGCTTACAAATATACTAATTAAATAAAACCTTCCTCTCCTGATTTAATCTATAGCAAATAAAAAAAAAATCTGTGCTAAAATGAACTGGCCTACGCAGTTTCCAGACGTGTATTTTGTGGAGAAAGTGCTAAAACAGCGCAATTGTCGCGTGTACGTGCAGTGGCTGGGGCACTCCAAACGTGGTGATTCCTGGATCGTAGAGAAAGACATTTTGATGCAAAAACCTGCTAAAAGTTTAATTTAACATAAACATACAATTTATAATATAAAAAACATTGCGTGTGTGCTTAGAAGCTCATTCTTTTATTTCTATCCATGTGGCCCTCCAACGCCTGCGGGCTGTTATGTATGCACGCATGAGTGCGAGAATAATTCCCCAAATGTTTAAGGGTGGAGTATAACTGTGAAGCACTTAATATATTAACATGGCATATGCATGTTTTTGTGTGTATTAGCGTGAGCATTATTTATTTTTTTTAACTGTATGTTGTTTCACATTTTGTGTCTGTATATACTCGTGACTGACATAATAAATATTTATTCTATAATTTATATTTTAAGTGCGAAATATTTCAAGTGTTGTTAGCTGGCATGAAGCCAATGCGGTCGAGCGAGCTGCACGCTCCTTCCCAGGTCCCAGGTTGCCCGCGCCCTGCTGCCTGCATGTTAAGCAAGGATGAGCAAAGTACAACTTATGCACGGCTGCCAACCTTAACTCCGGCCATCTCTGCAGCTGCTACATGGAATGTCTAAAGATAATTTTCGAGGCCGCCTTCGTTTGCAAAGTGTTTTATCCCTAATCCTTAATTTATTTTTTAAATAATTACTTACATGCATGTAAAATATATTCTTTATTTTAATGATGGCAAGAGTCTCATTGAATATTTTTTTAACATGATTTTTTCTTTAAATTTTAATGAAACTTATACAAAATATTTTTTTTTCTTTACCAACAGTTTTTTTTTTTTTTTTTTTTTAACTTTCTTACATGAGCAGGACATAACTCCAGATAAAAAAATTTTTAAACACATTTATTTATGCACACATTACCATATTATTCTTCTGCATAGCATAAAATTACAAGGAATACTTTTTTTAAACGAGTTTCTTCTCTGAGTCATGGATAGCATTACGGAAAGGAAATGTATTAATTTAATTGACCATGGGTTATCATAACTCCATAGTCTTGGGGCTTCGGAGTCGCACGACACACAGAAATATCTTGGATTTTTGCACTCGTGAAGTCTTGTGGCATACGTCACGACGAAGGTCTACGACATTCGTTCTGATGGGGCACGCATTGCGAACCGTCGACTCTTGGCGTCTTCCAATCACTTACACATGATACTCGCAAATTATGGCTTCCTCCAATACGTTGGGAATTCTGACGTACGGAATATTTCCCTCGTCCCACCTTAGCCCATGCGTTTTGTATGTCTGTAGGCGGTACGCTTGTTGCATGGTGTGGTTGAGGTGCTGCCATGGACATGGTGATAAAAAATGAGAAGTTTGGTTTTCTTGTCTTCATCACTGTACGAGATGGCAATATGCTGTATGGTGTACGAATCCAACGAGCGAAAACCTTGAATGTTGCAAAACATTTTTTCACTAGATATTTTGTTCTATCAAAAATTTTAAGTTCCCATGTACACTGAGCTTCAAAAGTTTTTTTTAACAAAGTCATCTAAAACTTCAGGCGAGGTCTATACACATCAGGCACCTGTGTTCTGGGTAGGTTTCCGGGCCGGGTAGTGCTTGCAAGTAAATTTCTTGAGGGGAAGCATCTTCCACAGGTACAGCTTGCGAGTAGATAGCTTGCACGAGGACGACTTCCACGGGCGCGGACGTCGTGAGGGCTACTCGGCGGGCCTTGCACGAGTCCCTGCGATGTGGCATGCCGGGAACCGAGGTGGTGCAGTCCTCAAAACACTCCTTGTACGGGAGGCAGTCTTGTATGTCTTCGTCCTGCTGTAGGTAAGATGGCAAATACTTGAATACAGTAGAAATTTCGTGAGGTGCGTAGACCAGGAGAAATTCTTTCGGCAGGCATGGCAACTCGTCCCGTTTGTCCAAGGCACAAAGCGAGTGCACCCTTCCACATGCTGAAACGGCCGAAAATATTTTATGGCCGCTCGGACAACAAGCGTACATTTCTAAGAGCGAGAAAATGACTGCTTTCCCGAGGGGGCTCGGGGTAAGTCTTATAAAGAGTTATAGGGGTGGGATAATAGTCCGCGCTTGCGACTAATGCAGGTCACCGATTGGTCGGAACGAATGTTTCCGATAACGCACGAGAAATTGGCCAATGAGAGAGATTGTCACGTGACGTGGTTAGCAAATGAGAATCAGGGTGGGGATGGAGTGAATATGACTAATTGGTCAAACAAAGGTGAATAATTGGTGGGGGCATTTCGGCAATTAAATATATTGGTGGATGGAACGAATAGGAGTAATTAGCCAATGAGAATCATTGGAGTGGATGAAGGGGTGGGGCAATCAGCCAATAAGTATCAGGGGTGGGAATCGAGTGAAAACAATTAACAGGACAATTAAATATATTGGAAGGGGTTTGAGGGGGTGGAGCAATTAGCCTATAAGAATCAAGGGTGGGGGTGGAGGGGATAGGGCAATCAGCCAATGAGAAACATTGGAGGTGAGGGTGGAGGTCAAAGGTTTTTGAAAACGCATGAGAAATTAGCCAATGAGAATCATTGGTGGTGCTGAGGGAAGTGGAGGGGGTGGAGGGCATGGTGCTGGGGGAAGTTCAAAAATGTAAGTTTTTTTAAACACATTAAATTTTTTTTTTAAATAGTAAATTTTAATAGTTAATTTTTTAATGATAATTTTGTAATTTTTATATTTCTTTTATATTTTTGGATTTTCTTAATATTTGTAAATTTTTAATTTTTTGGATTATTGGTTTTTAAAAATTTTTGGATTTGTTTGAACTCAGGATTCTTTTTTCAAAGTCAAAGGTCAAGGTCACTGACATACATGGTGGACAATATGGCCACCAGGAGACCGGAATGATAGATCATGAACATCTCCGAGCTCCATATATGTATTCTGATCTGTAGTTCAAAGAAATTTTAATTGTCCTTGTAATGAACTGGAAAGAGGAATTAAAATGCTATAAAGACATCTTCAAATTTTTGAACATCGTGTTGTATGGGCACCTGAGTTTTGTCTTTGTTTTAATGTTATGCTGACAGCACATTTAAGTCAGCTTGGTATTGTTTCATGGTACAGCATAAAACTATGAATTATGATTTTCTCGCTCTATGTGCCTGCACTATTAGCTTCACTGTAAAACTTTACTATATAATTAAAAAATAATCTTCAGAAACTAGTTACAAAGATTATTATTTCTAACACTACAAGTAAATAAAGAGCACATTTTACATATTACTGTGGAGTGGGCAAAACTAACGTTAAATTTTAACAAGCAAGTACCATAGACTGGCTTATAAACAATTTTGAATGTTTCATTAAAGTTCGTTTTAAAGAAACAGTGTTTGTATTGTAGTGCTGTAAGAATTAGGATAATGCATTCCCAGTAAAGTGATATCCAAGTTATGCAAAAAAAACTTCTGAGCGAGTTTAAATTAAATGAAAAAGTACACCGCAATGTCGTGGATACAATTAACATCATCCGCGGTACGGCCCATGTTTACATGTCCTGCGAGCAAATGAGACATTTTATATTCTTTTCAGTGATGAAACACAAATTAATTTAATGGGGTGATGTCTTCTGAGCAAAACAGTACCCCAATTATGCAGAAAAGACTACCAAGTGAGCTAAAATTAATGAAAAAACAGACCACGATGCCATGCATACGCCTAACTGCAATACAGCACATGTTTACATTTCCCATGAGGAAATAAGATGTTTTACATTAGTAAAATAATATTATTTAACACAGATATCTTTACTTTAAAACTGTACCTCATCAGTGTAAAAATAAAATAGACTAAAATATTAACTACTTCCATGTAAAAAAAAGTGGCTGTAATGGGTAGTACTGAACATCGCAATAGCAGTCAAATGTTACAACTTGTAAACAAAAAATTTAATACAAGATATTACCACTTACCATTATATATATATATATATATATGTGTATGTATATATATATATGTGTGTGTATATATATATACACACACACACACCTCCCCCCATGTTTTTTCAGTTCAGCATTATTAAAGATTGATCACGGAGAAACAATAAATCTGTATTGCCACAGGAAAATATGACACATTAGGAGAATATGCTCAGTTTTCTTCGGCATTTTGTTAACACATGGCAGCAGCATTATGCATTTTCCGCCTATGACACATAAAACAAGGGAATATGCCACGTGGCAACACATGTGA
The DNA here is from genome assembly GCA_002778355.1 of Clitarchus hookeri. NCBI lineage: Eukaryota > Metazoa > Arthropoda > Insecta > Phasmatodea > Phasmatidae > Clitarchus > Clitarchus hookeri. The sequence continues at coordinate 85,575 of NQII01005814.1, forward strand.
TCTGCATGCAGTTTCTCTGCTAACTTTTTAAAACATGGCAGCGGCATCATTAAATCAAGCATTTTCCTTTTAGACCTCATTCAAAATTACGTATGCAAAGGAGGGAGAGGATGTTAAAAAAACATTGCTAACACGTGCCTGCATCTATCGCCTGTACAATTTCATTTTTGCATGAGTGTGATAGCCTGTCTCTTGCTTCTACTCATCTTAGAATCGCAATCCATAAAATCTGTCCCAAAAGTAGCATACGTTGTATATTAATAAATATATATATTTAAAAAAAAAAAAAGGCCAATAATTGAAATCCAAGTGAAATAGTATAATAGATTCATTAATAAATAGAAATAAAAAAAAAATCCAACTAATAAAATTTAAATCGCAGTCTGTGAAGAAAAAAAAAAAAATTATTATGGCACACACAGTCAAAAACATACGTAACAAGCGAACTCCTCAGGAACAATAACAAAACCAAGATTTGTGGAACAGACAAGGTAAAGAAAAGGAGGGTAAAGGAAGTTGTAATTTTTTCTGCCACTTATGATGCGCATCAAGTGTCGACATTGGCTGGCAAAGCTGCCAAGGGGCAGTATGTAGAAAAGAGAACTGCACCAGCAGAGGCCAGCACTGCACTGTGGAGTAAACAGCTGACAGGTCAACAACTTTACTCGTGCACTGAGCACTAGCAATGGTAAGTTTTAATGAATTGCTGCTGTTTTTTCTCCATACGCCCGCATTGCATGAGGGTAGAGTCCATACATACTGCAACATTTTTAAATGTTGCAGCTTTCAACTGCATTTTAGTTACATTTTTGCAAGAATTTTTTAACATTTTTATTTCTGCTAAATTTGTATTTATATTTTACGGTTGCTGCAAATCTGGGCTTACAAATTAGGTGTCTGTAAGAACCGCATGCAGTGCGAGAGGTTTTAGTGNGGGGGGGGGGGGGGAAGAGTATAATACAGCCTAATAAGGCTCAAAGTTGCAACCTATGAATGGTACAGCACATGATGCAAGCTACCAACAGTTACTAGGAACATCATTTTACAAGTCACTCATACTTCAGGTAATATGTTCCACACCAATTCGTTCATATTTAGCTTTTTCAGTACCCATCTGATTACCACTAAACTCTTAAAATTTTTTGGGATATTTTAAAATAAATCGACGCAATGAAAAAATACCCAAGATTTTTTCAATAAACAGTTTTTATAGACAACTGAAAATACTGCATACCCCAAAACTCAATACCACCTTCAATTACAGTGGAACCGTGCTACAACTGTTGATGGTGAGCTAGTTTATTGCTACAATGAATTACCATCATAATAAAATTTTACTATGCAGCATCATTATATGCAATGTTATCATACACTTATGAATATCCTGTGTTTTCTGAATGTTGTATGTATTACACGATCGTAAGCTGACACGTTTACAGTAACATACAACGCAACTAAATAATCTGAAAATAGTTCTGAAAGCATGAAGATTTCAAACATACTGGAAAACATAAATATTTAAAATGAAAATTTGTATACATGTAATTCTGGCAATCCTCAATTATGACAATTAAAAAACCAGGTTGAAAAATTAGCCTTGTGTTAAATTTCACAAAACTACGTGAATTATAAAGTGCACATTGGTAGCTAATTTCTTCCAAATTTTTTTGTAAATAACTATAAGGTTTTTTTTTTTTTTGCGAAACTGAGTAACATAACACACCTAATATAGGCAGATATGACACATGCTAACTGTAAAAAAAAAAAACTGTCTAAATTTACATTCCACACAGAGTCTGCAAGTTATCAGCAGTTACATGTATAATTGTTATGTTTTAAAAATAACGGCAAAGAAATCTAACCAGACTGCAGCTCCTAAAATAACAAAACAATATTTTTTTTTCAAGACTACATAAGCTTATCAAGAAACTTTTAAATAAAGTACACACAACAAATAAAGTTAGTAGCAGTTTTCAATAAAATATTTTTAATACTCTTGAATTCTCTGCATCTAAACACAGTTTCGGACAGAAACATATAATTTTGTTTACTTAAAACTAGCTACTAAAAATACAGAGCCTCTGAGAATAAAGTACATTTCCAGTAATAATTTCAACAATTATGTTTAAAACCAGTTCCCAACATAACTACACACACAGATAAAGTCTGACTTTTGTCATACGTGCTAGCCGTAACATTTGGTCATTATTATTAAAAATAAAGTACATATTTACAATTACAGCCATCATAAGAACTCACCTGCAGAAACACACAGATTAGATAGAACTCATGATAAAAAATTTACTTTATAATACTTAATATACATACTAGATGGCAGCTGTATATCAAGTTAGTAAAAAAATACGGTGCAACTTCCTTGAAAAACTTATTTCGCAAAATTATACGAAGTCACTTTTAATTTTTGTACTATACAATGATGTCACACAAAAACATGATAACTTAAGACAGTCACCATACTGGAGATATTTTGTGTTAAGACACAGAAGCAATAACAGCTACACTGACATGCATCAAGTGCACCATCATTGCTACGTGCAAGGATCTGGACTGGCATGTAGTGTTTTCATCATGTTGCATGAACCTAATGGACTTTTAAATGCAGAACCTACACTTGACAGCACTTGAATTAGAGACGCCTAACGTGTAGGTGACATGACCCTGCAGGTAACCTGTAACTACAGCAGGACCAAGTGGCTGGATGAACACTCCATGGACACGACGTTGCTTACCTGGCTTCCAAGGTCAACCGACCTCAATCCTATCAAACACATCTGGGTTGCTATAGATTCTGCTCTGACCAATCTCCATACATTGTGGGAGGGTGTACAGTGGTCATCGATCTGTATACCTCCCGACCACTTCCGGTGTCCACGTCATGCCACATCACTGCCGGTATCAGGACGAAAGGGAGTACTACACACTACTAAGCAAGTATATCCCATTTCAACAGCTACGCGAGAGTATAATTCTATTGGTGGAAACTCTGAACCAAAGTTCAATACAGATTCCTATCATAGTTTCACTTGAGTCTGAGTAAGATACAGTAGTCTGAAAAAACATTTTCTACAATGCTGGATGGCTCCAAAATAATATTTATAGCATGCCCAAGTACCATTTTGTCCTATCTCGAAAATTTTTTGTTTGTAGGGTAACATTTGGGAGACACTAACGAGCGACACATACTCGAGTGGGGATTGACCCGAGACGACCTGCCTCCAGAGTCGTCAACTCCACTATGCCAGACACAACGTGTTCTTCAATTATCCCCCCATGCGACAGAAGCCGGCAACGTAAGTCAAGCGCTGCTCCTAAGATGTGGCAGAGAAGCAACCAGCACACATGGAAAACCGCCACGTCCAGCCTCCCCCGAGAGAATGCAGTCAGTGCTGCGAAGTGAGGAGCCCGCCCACGAAGATACCAGACAGCCAAAGGGAGCCAATGGGATGCACCGGCCTTCCTATATACGTCGGTGCGCACCCCTACAACGCCAGTTCATTCTCAGCAGCTCGCTCCATCACTTTTAGTGCTGGAGTTTTCTGCCTACTGCCTTCCTCACAAAGGACCACCAAAATCTTCCACAAGACTTCCAGACCAGCGACCAGCATTCCCCAAAGAAGTCTTCTTCCTTCTTACACTCACTCACCACGTAGTGATTCCCACGTCCCTTCAAGATCAGTATAGACAGTAAGGGTTCAGTTATTATAATAGTTACTTAGCTCTTCTGCTCTTGATTAGTTTTGCCCCAGGTCCCCTTCACCTGTTTAACGTAGTCTACTTCTGCTGGTTACAGTAAAATAGGATAACTAGGAGATAGTACGGGCCACCGTGTCTATTCCTCTGAGGAATAAATTCATATTTTTATCTTAACCACGTGTACTCATTCTAGGGTGATTGTTACTTTATACCTTGTAGACGTCAACCCACAAAGGAGAAGCAGGAGAGAGTGTCTTGATACAGATATTGCTGAAACTAGTGTAGTACTGTGGGCTACCCTTAATCGGACGCACGTACGTCGATGAACACAACACATGTGATGGCCACCCGTGCCTTGAACAAAGCACTCCAGTACTTGGAACATTGTAAGGTAGAGCCACAACCACTAGGAATACATGGGATGAAGTGGCTAGACATCCAGATCAGATAACACACCCTATCCACTGCGTTGTACTTCGCCGGTTGGAGTGACAGGACTGATTCTTGTTGGCCTAACCCCTTCTGGTTACACTGTAGTTAGGGAATTCCCCCTCCCAGAGGGAACGAGCTCAAGCCACCTGACGACTGGCGACGTCTCACCTCCCAGTCCCGCCTTAGCACCTTATTTCATTCACTCCAGAAGATAGCCGGCGAACAACATCCGAACGTAGTCAGTCTACAACTGGGACTACCAGTACCTCTGGGCATTGCCAGCCCGCACTTCCAGACGCCGCTGCTGACCAATCAGACGCCATTGCCACCTGTACCAGCAATCAACACAGCATGGCAGGGCACACGTTCCAGCCCGCACCAGAGCCAAAATCTACCCTGGGTGAGACCTAATCAAGGTAAAGGTGTGTTAGTGCAGGAACCCTCCACATGTAAAACCATGATCGCCACACCTGACTTCTTGCCTAGCCGAAGGCACACTCGCCCTACCTTGTACCGAAGTATAGTCAAGGCCAAGCCCCTCATTATCCAAACTCCCTCTCTGTGAGTTTGAACCCAGTGCTTCTGTCCGGCACCATAGAACCCTTGTCTGACAGTGACGTCTCAGCCTTTCAATAGAAATCATGCCTTACAACATTAAATACTTTCATTAAAAAAAAAAACCATACAATGGATTCTCTACCAATTTTCAGGAGACTGTCAAAAAAATTTCATACGTTTAGGATTTCAGTACATGAGAAACTGACATTTTCATTAATAAAATAGATCTTATTAAACGTCATGTTGAGTACTGTATAATGAGAACTGTATATTATCTGTGAATAAAGTTTAACTAAGAAATCCAATAAAAATTGGGATTTTTAAAAGTCACATTACTGTAAATAATACATTAAAAATATATCACCATAACTCCTTAAATAAAGAATGTATCATCACTAGGTAACATTATTCAATAAGAATAACATTTTTTCAAGAGGAAATAACATGTACGATGTTTTATCCTACAGTTGTCACCATCGCATAATATTCTCACAGTAATTTTTAGACACCGAAGAGAATGATTTAAAAAAAACCCTGCCTAAAAGTTACTTTCTTTGTTCAGGCATTCCCAGCTGTGCCAAAATACACGTACTATGCCAGACCTCCTCAACAACTTAAGTGGGATGATAAATCTCTTGTCAGCCACACTTCCACAAAGTGAGAGGGGAAGAGTCACAGTGGTTCGTATTGTAGCAAGTTGCAGCTGAAGGTAGCCAAGGATGCCCGAAGTGTTTCTTCTCCCTTTCTTTGAGTCATTTCCCTTCACTTTAGTTGAGGAGCCGTGCACTACACAGATGGAAATGGGATTCTGTGTGGAGGCTACCGGCCTCACAGGTTGAACACGAAAGGAAGGAAGTCACGGAAAATTGCAAGGCTACAACTTCCCTTCTCACCTAGCATGTAAGGCGAGGAAGCAGTATTGCACAAGGCCATGAATGTAAGGGACGGGAAGAAAGGTGCGTAGTACAGAGAGAAATAGAGAGGAAGCGAGGATGCCACACTGGTTGCTAGGTAACTGCCTCCCCTTTTGTCAGGCATGCAGGGCGAGGGAGTAAGGTTGCACATAACTGCCTGACTCCCAAGCATCACCTGAACTGGAGAGGAGAGCATCGTGCTTAGCATATTTAACACCCAGTTATTAGAAGTTTACGTAAACAAACAGTTTTAAAATGACAGTTGTGTAAAATCTTAAATGGGACCAAATTTTTTTTTATTGGTGTGATATTCAATAAACAATAAAAGCAGTTTATTTTAACAATACTCATACAGGAATTTTGCAGGGACCACAGAAAATTTTTGGTGGATACAGTTTCCTGGTACATGCGTTTCCAGTACATAGAGAATCCAATGTACTTCAAACCTGCTGCAACACAGTTCAAGCACCAAGCAGACAACTACTTTAAGTAGAAGTCACATTCAATGTGTGCTAATATTATCACTACTTTTTGTCATACCAGCTGACAAATTGTAGTCATAATAGATAAAAAATTACAAGTTTCTTTATAAGCAGGCATCACAATTTTGAGTGTGGTGGCTGTATCACTACATTTTCTGTCATGCCAGCTGACAGCTAATCGATTTGCTGACCCAGAAATCATGAAAAAGGTTTCCTTGAGTATCTATTACTAGGCACTGATTATAGATATCAAAACTTTTGCTATGTACGTACTGACTTTTTTATAATTCAAAATTACCATTACTTATATCAGCCAAGCAAACACATATTTCCCAGCCACTAAACCAAAATTTGAGTCATATTGCATTAAATACAATACATAGCTTACAGCTGTAGTTAACTGAACACTTCTAAATTCAACCTTAGAGGAAAATCCCTGCCCATAACTGCCTGTAACTTAACATATGCAATAATTGACTTAATAGCATCATAGTTGGCAGTAAATAAGGAAATATTGTGTATGTATGATTAAAAATTATTTTTAAAGTGTAATTTTTGAATCAGCACATCTAAAATGAATTTAAGCCTGTGACAAAATTAATTTTTAAATGTAGCAGAAAGATACTCGTAAGAAATGCAGTAGGGCTTTCACAAAGTGCTCAGCTAACAACAGAACCAGCTACAACATGAATTTAAGTTAAAATGTGTTTCACAATATGCTCAGAGCTCAGCTATGAGAGAGAGTTCTTGATGAGAATCAACTGCCAATATCGGGCAAAGGAGTTGTGCCTACACTAGCCGGCATCTGTGTCCTTTCCTTAGCAGCTTCTAAATCAGCTGGTACAACTTTATCGCCGAGAGCATCTTCTGGGGTGATGGCTTCCTTGCCGAAGTCGAGAGGCGGGACATCCATGCCGGACCTGATGACACGCTCTCGTAGTAGCTCCAACTGTCTTTCTTTCCCGTGGCGCAGGGCATCCTCACGCACCTTTGCAAGTATCTCTCCAGTTTCTTGGGACTTCACATCCAACTGTTTTCGAGAAAGTGTCAACGCTATCCTGCAGGCAGCAACAAATATTTGCAGCTCAAAATCATCACCATTTATAAAATTTTAAGAGTTATCATTACAAATTACCATTCTGAAAACTTATCAAACCTTTACGGACTGAACATTTATGGAAATCAAACAAAATAAGTTACTTGACTTTCTGAATAAACATTGCAATGGGAACGTACAGGACAGGGCGGGCTCTGACCGACAAACATCGTAAGGCGATTTGTTATGCAAAATCCAGTGGGAAAAATAGAGGACACTTCAAATCTAAGCTGAATTTTAAAGGAAATAAAAGAGCTTTTAAAAAATTCAGATTTTGAAATATATTTTTGCTAAATATCTGAAACGAAGCGAGATTTACAATTCTCCGAATAGTGTTTTGTTAGAGAGATCTTCAACCTAAGATCATAGCTTGTAATAAAAATAACAGGGCTGGCCACCCATTTATTGCATACAACTTTTTTCCCCGTCACGAATTATGGAATTTTGATGCTGGTTTATCAAACAGTGTGACCTAATAAAAAAATTATTCCTGTTGCAACTGCCCAGGACCTGTCATTTTTGTGTAAAACATACACAAAGCTTCGACTTCAGCAATACACTGCTTAGCATGTAGGTAATACTACCTATATGCATCTATGGTATGTTGCTGCGCCCCCTTCACAAATGGAGGACATTCTTAACACTTTGTTATAAAGAACATGTATCTATCATTAGGCACTACAAATTTTCGTGAACCACGAAACAATGCAAAATACTGAATAATTATGTTCATTCTAGGGATGGGTCGGTTCGGTTCTTCGGTTCCTATTTATACCGGTTCTTGAGGTTTGACTCGGAACCTGTTTTAGGTTAACAACAATTACTCGGTTCTTGGTTCTACACAGCAATGGCAAAACTCTGTTGTTACAAAAATAACTATGGTATTTATGCGCCCTTTCTTCCCAACATAAAGGAAAAGATTTCCGGGTTGCATGCTTTACATGGAAAAATAATTAAGGAGTGGTAGTCGTAAACTGTTCGGTGATGCTTGGAGGGAAGTGTATGAGAATAGTCTGTTATCTCATCTCTGGCTCTTACATCAACACTCCTCTCCCTTCTCTCTCTTAACTCTCAGCCCTCCAGCCGGCCGTAAACAACACTGCTAGCCGAGATTGATACATTCCTCCAAGCCTTCTTTGTTTAGTAGGATGGCCAGGGGCCTTAAGTAAGAGAGGCAGAAGAGACGTTTTCTTTTTCGAGGTGTCACATTCCAGCACGGCAAAAAAAAAAACAAAGGAGTCACTATGTAAAAGAGGCAAAAAAAAAAAAAGGGACGCCCAGACACCATAAAAGAAGCAATAAAAGATAAGAAATCCGGCCGCCCACCACAGCTGTTGACCTTCTTTTAACGAACATTTGTAGGTTACCTTTACATACAGCACACCACAATGTTTCGGTTTGAGGGCCATGAGTTATTTAATTAAAGTATTTTCCAAACATATCACAATCACCACATATTAATGTAAAAAAAGAATAATTTTTTACATATTTACTAACCTTAAATAAATTTAATACAACAAGTTTATCTGTATACATTAAAACTTATCTTCACACTTTGTTATTGTTCAATTCTTCTATATAACTGTTAAATAAAACATTTAATGAATTTTACCTGCATTGGTTTAATAAAGTTAGAAGCAAAAGGCAAGTATTCAAAATACATAGAACCGAATACTGGAACCGATATTTAAATTGTAGAATCGGCACCGGAACCGGAATCGGCATTTTTGGTTAATCGACCCATCCCTAGTTCATTCGCAAAATTCTGTAATAATTCCCATTTTCGCGAAACATCAATGAAAATGCTTGTTTTAAGTGTATCTAAAACCGCAGTACGAGCTTCTTTAATCATGAAAACTCTTACATACATTACGTTTTACAATTTTCCATTTACTATACAGCATTATCTCTCATTTAAGTTACTTCACATATGTGCAGATGGATAACAAAACTATTTACGTGATCACTTTTTCAACTATAAAAAGTAAAAAAACGTAAAAAAAATTTTTCGTCGTGAGAACAATTCATAGATTGATTGGTAGCAAGCTCGAAAGATTATCGTTGTACATACGGCTTAATATATATTGAGCAGAATTGCTATGACACTCATTCACAGGCATAATAATGCCTATGTGTATTTTATTAAAATGAATATCTCTAACAAAAAATGTTGGTGATACGACAAAAAAAAAAATAGTACATTCATACAGTTTGTCTCAGACCTACCGTACCAGCCTTTTTTCTCAAAAACGGCACGTCCGAGACTTTTCGGGTAAAATGTGTTGTAAGCAAACCTATAATGACAAATTGAATGGTGAACCGTACATTAACTGGAATCTGCTGGAAACCGGAGAAAAAAGTCAACTTCAGAATTTAAAATGGGAAGATGGTACAAAATTAGTCTTGTTGAATAGAGTTCGCCAAACTGAACATCTTTTTTCTGGAAAGTTATTTGGTGTTTCGCAGTTTTTAAGATATTGAAATACTCCCTGTCTGGCACACCCGATGTTGCATCGTGCCACGCCATGCCAGCCCAAACAAGGCGAGCGAGAATGGTTGATGCTAGATAGCAGTACTTGCATTTCCCCTCTTGTTTGTGCCATTCCTCATGTTGAACAAGAGGCACTTTGGCGGTACATGCACTGTGAAAGGTTACTATAGTCGGTTCACGACGGGAAGAAACTTTTGAAAATCAACATTTGAAAAAACACCCTAGCCGTTAACTACATGCATATAACATTACAAACAGCGGCGAGCGCGGATACAGTTATGCCGTTAGGTTGCCAGCACAAAGAGAGGAAATAGTTCTAAAGTTTTAACGTAATTGTTAATTTATCGCTTACAAATGGGTTTCGAAAAGACTTTTATCTTATTATGCCAATTATTAATGACGTGATGCTAACGTACTTTGATTTCAATGTTTCTTGCATACTCGCAAGATCACGCTCAAGGTGAAAGTAGAGCGGCCATTTGTTTACAAACCTTCGTTCCGTGTGTTGTTGGCGTGATGTGGTCGACACACGGGCCAGAGAATTGGTGCGATTATCTTGTTTAACCAATAATAATTCATTTACTGGTTTTTTTTTTTACTAATATCCTCTCTTTATTATTTCTCGTGCCGATTTCTTTAGTTTCTGATACCTGTATAAGAGATTACTCGTAGTGCGTTCTCACGTGTTTAATATTTTTTAAATTTATTTCAGGTTTGCTTAAAATTTTATTTATTGTATTTTACGTTATATGTTGCGGTAGTTTTTGTGTGCAGTCATGAGTTCTAGCAAGGTGAATAAAAGATAAGTCACCAACGCCAACAGGACATCATTAACCTCACCGAATCGTTGTATTCCCTAATTAGGCGAGGGGAAATGAAACCCTGCAACGTCGCGGAAAGAGCGGCAGAAATGTTGAAACGCTTCAGATCCACAGTTCTAAGGTATGTTAAAATATATGTAGTATTAACCATTGCGTTTGCAAGTTGTGTGTGCTAAGGTCAATTATGTTGGCCTACGAAATGTGTTTACAAGAACATAAAGAAAATTTGTTAATAACTTGATAACATCGTCGAACGTTGTCTACGTGTCTTTTTAACGTTTTATTTGGGTAATTATTAAGTTTAGGGGGCTTTTCTGTAAAAAAAATAACAATAATTTCACGGAAAATGGTATATTTCCACTCCACTAATGATGCAGAACACGAATATACGACGGGCATTAACGTCCGACTAATTTCGTAACATGTGCCCACCTAACCTAACAGAACCTATCCCCACGATGGGTGAATCACTATTTTACATTTTTAAACTAACCTAGGATTGTTGGGTTTTACACTAACCTAGGATTGTAGGGTTATATAGACTCAAATGTGAGTGTATGAATCACCTAACCAAAAGGTGGTATTACAATGTGTAATTAAAAATAAAAACTACTTTGTGTTGGAATTTGTGTACCCCTGCGAGGGATTCTTCATAAACAACCCAATATATACAGTGGAAATTTATTATAAAGACAACTGACAATGGTAAGGAAAATTGCCTCTATAGTGAGTTTGTTATAGTCAATTAATTTTATATAGGTTATGGAGAGATGGTGCATTTTAAGATTCTGAAGAAGGAGCTTGTTTTGTATTTATAAGTTACATTGCGGCATTAATTGCCATTGTTATACGTCACTAAATAGATTACAGTCGATATAACTGGAACTTCCCCTACTATTAAACATATCTGTATCACTTCACTAAACATGAGAGGACATCGTAATCGATGAAATCGCAGTCATAATCTTTTAAGAAAACAATTGTGTATTAATGCATTTCCCCAACACCACTGTTCTACAGCCATTGTCTTTTAGTTATTGTAAATTATCAGTGTCATATTTTTCACTTTCAGTGCTACATAGCCAACCTAATTTGCATAATTTAAAAAGGACCATAATTCAGTTACTGGGTCAACTACAGTTACTGATACCAAAAACATACAAGGGTTTGTTTACAAATGATGTGTGACAATGTGATATGCTCTGCCGTGTGTTAGTTTAGGTTAGTTTAATAGGTGGCAGGTATTGGTTACTATATAACCCTACAATCCTAGGTTAGTTAAAAAATGTAAAATAGTGATTCACTCATCGTGGGGTTAGGTTCTGTTAGGTTAGGTGGGCACATATTACGAAATTAGTCGGACGTTAATGCCCCTCGTATATTCGTGTTCTGCATCATTAGCAGAGTGGAAATATAAGATTTTCAATGAATTATTTTTATTTTTACAGGAAACCCTATAAACTTAATAATTACCAAAATAAAACGTTAAAAATACACGTAGACAACGTTCGACGACGTTATCAAGTTATTAACAAATTTTCTTTATGTTCTTGTAAACACATTTCGTGGGCCAACGTAATTGATCTTAACACACACAACTTGCAAACGCAATGGTTAATACTACAGATATTTTAACATACCTTAGCACTGTAGATCTGGAGAGTTTCAACATTTCTGCCGCTCTTTCCGCGACGTTGCAGGGTTTCATTTCCCCTCGCCTAATTAGTGAATACAACGATTCGGTGAGGTTAATGATGTCCTGTTGGCGTTGGTGACTTCTCTTTTATTCACCTTGCTAGAACTCATGACTGCACACAAAAACTACCGCAACATACAACGTAAAATACAGTAAATAAAATTTTAAGCAAACCTGAAATAAATTTGAAAAATATTAAACACGTTAGAACGCACTATGAGTAATCTCTTATACAGATTTCAAAAGCAAAAGGAATCTGTACGAGAAGGTTAGCACAAATTAAAGTCATACGTTATGAAAAATCAAATAATAAAGAGCTGATATTAGTATTAAAAAAACCGATAAATGAAATATTAGGTTAAACAAGAATCGCACAAATTCTCTACAGCACGGCCATCCGGGGGCTTATGAGAGATTGGCGTTGCCATGTTAATGTTGTTGGATGGACTCCTTGAATGTTGACACATTTCATTGTAAAGTATTGTGTCTATAATACGTAATCAAAGTGAAAGTTTTTCTCCCCCACCCAATCCCCCAGTCAAAATAAAACCTATCCACACGCGCGCGCGCACACACACACACACAGACTCAGGCTCGCACACGAAACATCTAATTTTTAATACTCACATTTTGGGTTTATGTAATGAAATGTTTTTCGCTTGCATCACATATTCTTTTGTGTGAAATTCTCAAGATTAAAAACTTTATTCTTGTGGAATATCCATTACTAATATATACATTACTTTTATGATGGGTACGTGCATGTACGAACTCATGTACACACACACAGTGGAATGTAAACATTGCATGTAAACATTGCCATGTGACTGCCACATGGCAATGTTTGTTTACCCTTTGGCAGAAGGATACGAAATGGGCTTGAAAGTAGATCTTTAGCAGGGCTTCAAGAAAGTCTCTTCCAGTCATGAACCGACTATAGCGTGGTTTTTACATATGTTATTTGTGCAGTTATACCGTATTCAATTGAAGAGGCATTTGACATACTTATGGTGCTCAGCGAATGTCACCAGAATTACCAACAAGCAGAGCGAGTTTATGCAAGGAGGTATCAAGATTGTCCACGCCGGTCATGACATGGTATTCACTGATTGGTGCCACAGATTCGCAATAGTGGCCATGTGCAACGGACCTGCAATCGAAACAATCAAGTCAGAAGACATGTTAGAGACGATAGAAGTGCAGATATTCTTGCTGCAATAAATCTGGACCCACATTTTTCGACTCAAAGAATCGCACGGGATTCCTGGGTAAGCAGAAGTACCATCTGGAGAATCCTACAGGACGGTGGTTTACATCCCTACCACATTCATGTCCATCAGGGTACTGTGGACTGATGAGACAACTTACAAATCTAATGGGGATGTAAATATCCACAACGCTCACTATTGGTCAGCAAAAAACCGTCACTGGTTTGGTCAGAAAGACAACCAGCACGTTAAGAGCCTAAATACCTGGCGTGGACTCATTCATGTTCAAGTTATCGGACCTTATTTTTTTGATGAACAATTAAATGGTGAGCAGCATTGGCAGAGTTTCTAGAAGACGTTCAACTGGCATCACAGTTGTTAAGATGCCTGCAACAAGATGGATCCTGGCCCATTTTTCCTTGATGACCAGACATACTTTAAATCAAAGTTTGCCTGGTCCAAGGATAGGAAAAGGGGGAGGTTTAGTGACCTGGCCACCACTGTCGCCAGACAACTCCCCTTAATTATTTTTTGTGGTGACGCATTAAAGACACTCTGTATATACAGTGGCTTATGAGAGATGAAATGAAAGACCGAATTGGAGTATCATGCCGGTCGCTGCCAGCAGCAGATACTTTGGGGTACCCAAAGTGCACCAAGACGGGCACGAATGTGCTTAGAACAGGGAGAAAAAAATTTTGAACACTTATTACAGTGAACAGAAAACAAGCATATGCTTTCTTTCGTAATAATTTCTAAACAAAAACATTATTTCTTATTTAAAAATTATGAATTTTTGCTGTTAAATTGCACAAATTGTGTTTATTTCAAACTGGAAGTGTAAGTAAAAGTTTGTTTTCTCAGTAGGCCTACAACATTAAAAAGGTATTTTTACACAAATCATCTTGTCAGCGCCAGGGAGATTTTTGATATCATTGAATCGACAGAACATACCAAAAAAATTTCCAGACAAAAATGTTCCGTTTTGCGAGCCCTATTCAACTAATTTTGTATCATCTTCCAATTTGAAATTCTGAAGTTACCTTAGTTTCCTCCAGTTAAACTCAGATTCTAGGCAATGTAGGGTTCACCATTCAATTCGTCCTCAAGGGTTTGCTTACAACGCATTTTACCCAATAAAGCTCGGACACACCGTTTTCGAGAAAAAGGGATGCTATGGTAGATCTGGGACATTCCGTATAGCCCAGATAAATTTTTTTTTGCCAAATTTAATAATTACGCACTAAAAATTTGGGCGGTAATTTGTAAACACTGCAGACATGACTCTGTGCTTTGTGGTTAGGTTCTTGACAACTAGCAAAATACGGCATTTGCAACTATTGAGCAAGGGTGGTGATTGTGGACTTACGTCGCAAAACCAGTTAAAAATGTCAAAAATAGTTGCTGCTTTGGATCGTTCCCAGGAAATTAAAAGTGAAGGTTTTTTTTGTTTTATAAATTGCCCAAAGTGCAAAACAGCGAAGTAGACATTGAGTGGGCGGGAAAAGAGACATGCTTAAACACTGCCGTGCTGTATGCACAGTGATTTAGTGATAGTGGAGGACATAAAAATAGAGACACAACTGCATTAAAAGCTAATTTTTATAATACCAAAAAAAGAAAAACAAATAGGTTTCTGCCACTTCTTTGTAGAAACCTTTTTGCTATGTAACGAGTATTTTTATTTTATCAACAATAAAATATTTACTAGTATTTTGTAGTTAGGTTGTGGATTTGTGTTAGAGTAATAGTGAACTGAACTCGATTTAATAAAAATATTGTTATCTACAAATGAACAAAAGCTGCATGTAGGTGATTTTAAAATCTTGTAAAACTCAAATGCTAGTGAATGTTCTTGAGCAGTTTTAAATGTCTCGATAAAGTGCAAGATTTAGCGCACAAAACTTACTGTGACGTGACAATGTGTGTTACATGACAAGTGCGCTGCTCTCGTAAGGTTGTCCTTTCATCCTCATCAATAAATATTTTTGAATGTTTTTCACTTAAATATGTACTGATTAAAAGAATGAATGACAAATTCCATTTAGTTTGAGTGAAAATGTTCAGTACTTGGCTGGACCTAATATTTTATTTTTGATGATCCTTTGATCTCGAAAAAAAAAATAAATGTATCTTTGCACCAAAAAAAGAAATTGCCTCTCACCACTAAATGTTCAGATATTAACATTTTTACATCAAAACTTAAGTTTAATATTCCAAAGCCCAGTTAACGGCCTAGTATTTTTTCCACTCATTTGTTTATAATTTGAACAAGAAGATGCAGTGGTATGTTAACTGTGTCATTTTCAGTTTAATGACTTACATGTCTGTAGCCAACGTAGTATCACAACAAATTATTAGCTTACTTTTTATAATGATTTCTAGTTTTGTAATGTTAAAGCGAGCTATAATTTTGTATAAAGTTAAACTAATTTTTCTGCAGTTCTGATGTACTAGGCATAAAGTAAATCCCGCTTAACAGCAAGTCTTTTTAGCTTAATGCAAACCAAACTTTTCCCAGCAGCTGTTTTCTCTCATCCACTTTAGTGACAAATGTCTGTCTACAATAACTGAAAATATCGGTTTACAGGTATCGGATTGGTAAAATCCTAAATATCAGAACTTGCATCGGTATAGCGATTTTTCAGTATCGGGCCATCACTACTTTGTATTGAGAGTCGACTGTATTATGGTAAAAAAAGTAATATATTCAGTGCATGTAAAAGTTATTAAAACCCTATACCAAATATTACAATTTGCCAAAAATCATATTTATAATGTACATTCGCAAAAATTGATTGTTTGCTTCTCACCAATTCTTTTAACCTGTCCATTCAACAAAATGTCCATATGCTGTAAAACTTCTCGTATGGGAATACCACAAAATTATGTATTTTTTACTTCACATGACCATGCACTTTGTCAATTCATCTTTGAATTTTGTACCAACTTAAAAAGATTATGAAATGCAAAATTACCCAGTCCGTGGTTATAGCGTCAGTAAGCTACACTATAATGACATCCTGGGAAGAGTACCTGATAGCCACTACCTGCAGAATTACTCCAATGCTGGCCACTGCAAGGCACAACAACGCAATTGTAGCATTTGACACTCGCTTCACCCCACGAATCCCGTAGAAGTTTTCGCTGTCGTGGGAGTAGCTCTTCGATTTTCCATCAGCATCCCAAGCATAGTGGACCCTGTCGACAAAAATGTACAGCAAATGTCAACAAACATCACCACCAAGTCATTCCAATGCAATTAATGAAAATTTATGAAAATCACCAATTTGGATATCCATGACTCTGTCTAAAACTTTCAACAACCACCAAATAACTAAACGACATTTTTTTCTTTGTGCCACATAGTTTACTGAATATTAATACAGGATGGACAAATATTTTAACACAGCTCATAGATTTAATATATATATTTCTTCCTTTTGGAGCACTGTATCAACAAACTGTTTAACAGTGTGTCCCAGAATACTGTGAAAGAAAAACAGTGGTATTTCAGTAACTTACTTGAAAACTAAAATCCATACTTGCAGGTTATTTTTATAAAAAATTTTACTTTTTAATTAGAAAAAAATGGAATACTACATTTTGGAATTCTTAATGATGAAACTAAGCAGCTTGTGTACGTACATGTTTATTGTTCATGCAGCATGTTTAAACAATCCCAGGTGATATTGTGAATGTGGTTATACATGTTTGTTTGTGTTATATGCTTGAACAAATAGGGGCTGAGCTGTGGTGTTTGGTCCGAGTTTGATGAATTATAGCATGGTTCGGTTGGAATTTGGTTCGCGGACAGCTGTAAAGGATTGGTTTAAGTTTGGCTTGATAAAAATATTCTAGGTTAAGTTCTAGTTCAGTTTGATACCAAAATATGGGTCTCTAAAAAATAGTCCTGTGTGTTTATAAATTTTTTTTTAAGAAACATGGATTTTACTTTAATTTGCTATAATGGCAGCTTTTGCACAAATGATTTACAACAGAGGATATATTGTTCAAAATGGGATGGTTATGGGAACATTGATTACCAAAGTATTTGATATCCATTAACCCTTTCAGTCAAGAAATTTTTGTTTAGCATCCTCAGTTGTTCAGTTGTAAGACGTTACAACAATTTAATAAAATCTCTATATAAAATAAAGAAGTCCATCATTCTGTTTACCTGTTTTACTGTTACATTTTGACTTATAAAATAAATCTAGATTTAATCATTTTCTTGACAATTTAAAAATTGAATTTTTACTAATCAAGACAGATTACCTTAAAAAGTGAACACTCCCAATCCTTTATTCAGCAAATTCAACTACTGTTAATAGAAAAGTAAAGTCAGAATATAAAAACATCCGATCACGTTGTCTAGCATAGTGGTTTCACAAAATTCATGGACAATTCCCATACATAAGTCACAAAAATTTCAGAATACAGATAATACATTAGGCATTACTTGAAGTACTGCTCATTATGATTTTACAGTCTCAAAATATGTTTTACTTGTTTTTGAAGTACCTATTCATAATCTAAGCAGCATTGTTTGGTTGCATATACAAGTAATTTATGAAGTCTGTTTCATTGTGAACTTAAGAAATGATTATTCAGAACATGACTAGGCTATTCGCTAAATGTTTTAATTCAAAATAATATTTAATTCAAAAATTTGACCAAAACATTAAAAATTTAAAAAAATTACAATAGTCAAATCAAAAACTTAGTATAGGACACACAAGCACAGATCCAGGGAAAAAAAAAAAGTAGCATTTTGTTTTCAGATAAAACAATTAAACTGGGGAAAAAACCTGTTATACCTATAAAACATAACATATTTTAACTAAGTATTGTAGTAAAATGTTCCATACATTAATACTGCTCTTTTACACCAACAGAACATTTCTAATCAAAACATACATTAGCAGTATTTTGATAACTTTTTAGCTTTGAAGCTGTAATGAGTGAGTTAGTTAGTTGAACGAGTGAGTGAATGAGTTAGTTAGTTGAACGAGTGAGTGAATGAGTTAGTTAGTTGAACGAGTGAGTGAATGAATTAGTTGAATGAGTGAGTGAATGAGTTAGTTAGTTGAACGAGTGAGTGAATGAGTTAGTTAGTTGAATGAGTGAATGAATTAGTTGAATGAGTGAGTGAATGAGTTAGTTAGTTGAACGAGTGAGTGAATGAGTTAGTTAGTTAGTTGAGTGAGTGAAAGATATTTGGATAGCTCTTAAGATCAAAATCTTGAGAGTCGATGAGGGTGAAGTGAGGCGAGTATGGGAGGATCTTCAAGAAAGGAATGATTCCCACTTGCAAAAATTCAGGAGTGACCCAGCCGGGAATCGAAACCATTTCACCGAGGTGGGAGGCAAGTAGTCACTACACCACCACGTCCTCTTCTTCCGACAAGAAACTGCCCAAGGCAACCTAGGTTAGGATTGAGTGTGTATACAACATGAGTACTGGAATTAAGGTTATATCACAAAAATTGACTAACTGTAAGTGTCCCATATAATTGGTTAGGATTATTCAATTATAGTGAAACATACTCGGGAACAGAGTGATATATTTTTTCTGTGCGTTATTTATAATTTGTATTAGGGGTCATGCCTGTGAATGCTGTTTGTCAACATTATTTAAAATTAATGATCCGGGCACAACTGCTATAATCACATCACTAACATACATTATGCAAGAACTCAACTACAATGTAATTTAATTTAATCTTAATTTACCATACCAAACAAGAACAAAAATGCTCCTAATCGCAGTTGAAGCTATGTTTTGTTTACTTCTGAATCTTTGCAAATAAGAAAGTTTGGAATATTTTGAAGTAATGTTAGTTGAAAAAACTTGAACAAAAAAAATTCAGTATTTTAAAAACATCTAGGCTTAATTGAAGTTTTTTTTTTAATGAAAACGGACGAAAAATTATTGCAATAATTTCTGCAACAGTAACAAAACCAAGTGTTTAACCAAGCATTTGTGCTTGCAGTAACTGTACAAATGCCCTTTAAAACACACACACACACAAAAACAAAGACAAAAAAATTACATCACCGATACACTCGCAAAAAAACACCATTTGAAGACTGGAATATAAGAAGTCAAAGGATAGTTGTAACAGCTATACCAACATAAAAATAAAAAAATTTGTTGTCCCATTTTAATTTTTACAAGTTTGAGCTTGCAACATCTCAGTATTTATCCTGTGCCCTAACTGTAATGTAAACAATACATATTTCCCAAACTTTAAAAGAGAAAACTAACGAGCAGTCATATTTCCACAAATGCCTCACGTACCTACAGGAGTCCCACAAATTGTACAAAATCCCCACACAAGCATGGACATTTCCAGAGTGACAAAACTATGTACAATTCCCATTTTCCCACTTTCTCATGGCCGCTAGACACCCTGCAACGGAAACAAAATAAATTCCAGCACAGACTGTAATACTGAGTCTACCACGGCACTGAAAACAAACAAAGTCTCAGCTGACCATAGCTCATCACAGCACTGTAGGGGTTAAATTCCTCCTACCAACAATTCTGCACCCAGACAAACTGAGTGAGGTGGCACAGTGGTAACAACACTGATATCACATTCAGGATGACCCGGGTTCAGTTACCTATCTGCCCTACTGATTTTGGTTTCTTTTAATCACTCCAGGCATATGATGGAATAGTTCCATAATATATGTGCTAGAAGATTCCTTCCCCATTCATAAATGTCTGGTGTTCCCTTACTAAGGCCTTGTCACTATTCGACGGCACATAAAACACTAAATAAATAAACTTAAGCCCCCCCCTCCCCCTTAAGCATGATGAGTGTCTAAACACCATTCTGAAGTTTGTTTGTGTATGGAAAATTTAGCTGATAAATCCAGTTCTGAAAAATTCATTTTAGTAATTTACATGCCTGAAAAAATTATCCCTGGAGTTGAAATGAGAACTCTAACCCTGCTTTTGAAAACAAAAAAATTTTAAAATTCTTTTGGTGTTCTGACACCCTTACAAAATACCCCAACTGTTTTTTAATTACATGTTTTCTACCAAACCCTTGCACACTTCATGTGCCAGCCAGGCAGAGGCCTTAAGGATCCTGCCTGCCTGCATCGTTTTTATCCTTTTTTGGCCGAAAATCAAGGGAGCTATAAGAGTTACAATGGCATGTGCTACAAGAGCACCACAGCTGTTATGCGCAAGGCTCTGAACTGGCATGAGTGGTCTCATAGTGCTGCATGTACCTATGCGACTTTCAGAAGTGACCCTATCATTTTATTTATGAGAGGTCTGTAACAAAGTTCAATATTGACTCCTATTATAGTTCGACTCGTATCTGGCTAGCATGTTTTAAGAAATAGCAGTTTGAAAAAGCTGTTTTTAACTATATTGGAAGATTCCAAAATAATATTTACAGCACGTGTGGTAACTTAAAGTACCATTCCATCCTCATCTGGGGTATGATGTCTTTTCGTAGGTAAATATACTGGGGTTACGTTTAATAGTTTCGTAAAAAAAACCAGGATTTTAAATACTCTGCTACGCAGTTCAAGCGCCAGGCAGGCAGAACCCTTAAGTTAAAACATTAGTGGAAACTGTTCAAAAGCACTAACTTAGCATAGCTGGTGTAGGTGTAAGTAGTAGGAGTAGGAGTGTGATGCTGGTACTGCTTCAGGGACATCACGCTCTCGTCGTACACCTTCCTCTTGTCTGGACGGCTCAGGACACTGTATGCCTCGTTCAGCTTCACAAACCGCGCATGGTTCCGCGGGTCGCTCTGGTTACGATCAGGGTGGCACTACAACAGTACCACACATCACACTCAAGTATGCTGAGATGCTGCTTTTGAAGTAGAAATTATCTAAAGAAAACAGTAAAATATCAACAAAACTCTGCAAAGCATAACAACTCAGACCAATATCAGCATCTCAAAAATAAATAGCAAATACATGCACATGTTTTTTGATCCCAGATGATGACACAGTTGGGTCATATTTCTAGATCAGTCATCCATTTTACAATTTTACTGCGAACAATGATTATAAGTTGTTTATTTGATAGATGGTTATCATGAATCTTTTCTATTTTCCAACACAATATTTCATGGGTGACCACCTATCTCAAAAACTACCAATGTTTTTGTAAAAAACTATATTTGTGCCTTATATATAAAATAACTGCCAGGACCACTTTCTTACAACAAATGGCGGTCACCTAAACTCTCACAGTTTAAATATAAGCCTCTAATCATAGAACCGTTGAGGGAGAAAGGTGGGGGAAGGGAAAGCATATGCACAACAGGGCCTGATCACTTTATTCATACATCGGTCAGGTGAAACTGTAGAATTATTACGAAAGTAGATATGTATAAATTTGCTCATTCTTACATTTATATGCATTAAAAAAACAGAGAGCAAAAGAAATAATTTCAGTATTCATAAATGTTTATGTAACACTTTTAATTAAAGGTTAAGATATGAAGCTACTTTCCCTCCGTCACTACCAACTTTACTCGGTGCATGCTGGTCAGTATGTCCGTTAAAATATATGCAGGTAGGGACAGTGGTCATTTTTCAAAGGTTGATTTAAAAAGTGCTCAACTAGCCATGAACAGCCTGTATGACTAAGTATGTATAACTGCGGACGTTTCCTGCCTCTAGGCAACGTCAACAACACCAATAAGAAAAGACTGGACCACCATATTTACCCAAAAAATATAAGACTACAGCTGTTTCCAAATAGTCTAATGGATCTGTTAGCTAAGGGATTTCTTGACCCTCATTAAGGACACCCCCCACTTTGATTAGCATCCAAATTCTTACACAGGACCTCAATGCACTCCTTCACGCATCCACTTCCAAGGGATACGACACTCGTGTCCACCGATGAGCCCATCTATCCATTCACTCTACAATGCGGACATTGTAATTGTTATTCATTTGTTTTTCTATGTTTTGATTGTTCTTAATACTTTACAGCATAAACGAGGTATTATTTTGATAAAAACTTCTCAATTTTGATATACAGTAGAACCCTGTTATAACATTTTCCCGCTTAACTGCCTTCTCTTGGTTCACAAACATGTTTTTCAAAACAAAATTACCCTCTTATAGATATTCCCTTATATAAGACTGACATTTCTTGGGGCCCTTGAGGAATGTTATAACATGTTCTACTGTAAAGAACATTGTGCCACTAGAAGTATAAACTGCTATCCAGTGGTACTGGAACAGTTTCAGACTGGGAGGTACATGTTGAGACCTGAGTCAAAGAAACTAAAGACCATGTGTGGTTGAAAAGTGGCAGGAAAGGAAAAAGGTACTTGGGGGATGTCATTCTGTGAACACTTTTAATTCCCTATCCTTTCCTGACTGCAAGAGCCACTGGTTCCGTCTCTAAACGGCTTCACTATCGACTAAACTTAAGCCATACTCTCACCCTACCCTAATTTTTATGATATTTTGCTAACATTACTGCAGATATGACAACCAGTACTTGTGTTGGTAACAGCAAAGTTTTTCTAATACTAATTTCATACAAGTTTATCGGTAAAAAAAGGTACTGACAACTTTCCTCCCTGGCTAGTACTTCAAACAGCAGCAAGTCTTAACACCTGGTTTTACAGTGGTAAATTAGTAATTATTGCATATTTATTGACAACATTTAATCAACACGTTATGCATGGATAAATTTGAGTCAAAATGTAGAAATTTCTCTTTCAAAGTTATTTTTACTTTTATTTTTATTAGAGGAATTGGAAAGTTGCAGTTCACTAAACTATATACTTATTATTAATTTGCAAGATTATACTATACAAATTTTAAAACTGTAGCGAGGATGATCTACTATAAAATACTGACTAACTGTGAAATAGCTAATAAAAGCTAATCATAGGGAATGGAAAGAAAATTTAAATTAGATAGAAATTAAACTGAATGAGGTTAAAGTAAATGAACGAGATGAGGAAGAGAAATATGCAAACAAAGTTGTGTTACACGAAATGATCAGGTGATTTTGTATACAAATAAGAATATTAATTTTGAAAGAATAGTGGCAAATTTTTTTTGTAAATAATAAGGAATTCATACAAGACATAAGCAAGGGTAAAGTAATATTGAAATCATTAGGAGGCGGAGGAGGGTGGTTCCGAAGAACTAACAGGGACAGATATTCAAAATTAGTGCAACATGTAAGAAAAGGGGATTGGAAAAATTTTAATATACACACAAGGTGAGCAAGAAAAAGGAAAGAAAGAGAAAAGAGAGAAAAAAATTGGGGGAGGGGGAATGGCAATTCAGATGAAACACCAAACAAAACATTTAGAAATAGAGTAAGATTGAAGAAAATGATAAGAGTAAATTTTATAGGAGCACAAAAAACCAGAAAAAATTGAGGGCAAATGAACAGAAAAAAGAGGGTTAGTATTATTGCAATCAGGCAAAGAAAATTGATGAAGTACGAAACGTTATGAGGAAAGGAAAATAAAAAAGAGGGCAAAAGTTCAGAATGTAATGAAAAGAGACAAGTTGAAGTACTAGATGAGGAAAGTAGTGAGAAAGAAAGAAAAAGGGGACAGAAAATTAGAAAGCTAGGAAGCAAAAGAAAGGGAAAGAAAGGTAAAGAACAGAAGAGACCATAGTAGTCTAAGAAAATTATTGTATATAATTTTTTTTTAGATGAGATAATAATTTTAATGTGGAAAGAATTTGTAAAATTCAAATTGTGATATAGATAATAAGTTTTGTTCAGAAAAAAATTTCTAGAGTTATAACAAGGTAATGTAAATAATTTGTTTATGAAAAAATTTTGATATAAATAAAATGAATATCTTTAAGCAAATAGCTAAAAAAATTGTGCACAAAAAATTAAAAAGCAAAGAGTATAGGTTACTAAAGATAGTAAAGAAGTTAAAATTATAATTATAGAGAAATGGTTAAAGGAAAAATTATAGTAAAACTGGAAAAAAAAAGGAAAGTAAAACTGTATCATTATTAGGTTAATTTTTTTTTGTTATTATGATAGTGTACACCAACGCAATTGTCAAAGTTACATGTGAGCCACATAATTTATAAACGTATTAGAAAATATATTTTTTTTATATAAAGGAAAATATCTGTAGTAGTCATTAGGTCATAGAAATCACAGTAGTAATAGTAGTAATAATAATAGATAAAAACCATTATTCAAAGATAATATGTATACTGATGCAGGAAGAGTATGATAAGTCTCGATACAAATGTAGTTGTAATATGTATACTGATGTGAGTAGAATGCGATCTATAGATGCAAAATTAGTTATAAATAATTTGTCTCAGATGACAAAACACCAATGCGTAAGTATTATGAGTGGTGATAAAACCACCAGGAAGTAAATAGTACAATAAATAAAAACAAACTGTATTAAATTGGTAACAACAAATAATTTTTATGGAAACTCAAAACATAAATACTTTTTTTTTAACTGAATAAGTACTATGGAAAAACTTTAAGTAAATTTATTAATTAATAAATTACTGTAAGATTATAATATGGATAATGATTGTAAATTCTGAAAAAGAAAAGACAAAGTCAATGTTTTAATTAATGAGACATTGGAAGATTGTAACTTGAATGTATAATTATTGTGAATTTTGAAGTTAAATTTAAAAAGTACATTGCAGCAATTATATGAAATTAACAATTGGATTTATTTCGGTTTGAAAGAAATTTGTAAAATTTGATCCAAACCGAGGGGGTTTATGTAACATTGCAGATTTTCAGGGTTATGTTTACCAGTAGTCCTAGACGTTGTCATTATATATGATTACAGAGTACTTCCTTATGTTGTCCATTCATCTAATATTATTCCAAATTATGCTTTATTATATAAATTAAAAGTATAATCTTTGGTTATCTTAATAGTTTATTGACATAGATCATACGTAAGAATTTTTCATTTGTTTCTAAACAGTATTCAGTATTAATATCTTACTTGTTATTCTTCACTTCTTCTCTAGAGGGTAGTCAGCATTAAACGTTTATTAAACAAAAGTAATAAAGAAAATTATCCTGGTTGTCTCTCATCTCGCCATTGCTGATTGGAGGAGAGATGTGTCATGGACAGACGACAGCCAATCAGAGGACACGAAACAACATAAGTAAGGCAGATGTAAAACAGAACTAATTTTTTCTTTCGAAGAATTCTCACCACCTCCAACGATGGACGTGAGTCGTATAATATGAAAGTTTTAATGATTTAAGATATAATAAAATTATTGCAATAAGTTTTGAAAGATGAATAATTATTAATTGAAGAAGAATTAATTTTAATTTTATTGTGTTTGAGAAGGCAAAAAAATGATAAATTATGTTAAAGAAGAAGCACGAGTAAAATAAAATATTGAAAAGATTTAAATTGTAATACTATGATTTCTACTTAAAGGTAACAACTGACGACTTGGATAATTATTTGAAATATTACAAATGGCGCCCAATGTATTAATGGCAGAGTTGTGATTTGTCTGAAATTTAACATCCTTTCCAAATTACCTACAGAGCAGAATAATAAGATACATAATATAATACAATAGTAGTTAAGTTACAATACAAATACACTAGATAGGCCATTGCAATAAGTAACAACCTCGCTAAAGACTTCTCAAAAATAAATTATTTCATTAACTTTACACTTAGCGTTTACAAGTTTGTAGGCATATATTACTCTATTTCCTTTGTCATACTTGTAAATAATGTATCTTTCTCGTTAAACATGACATCACACTTGCTGTTAACCCATTTTACTATATTTTCACTATAAAGCCTGCTACATAAAAACAAAAGCAAAACATAACTTTCTTGAGCTTGAGAAACTGACTTAAACACATCATCAGATTTAGCATCATCATCAGTTTTAGTACTGATGTTGCTAAATCTGATGATGTGTTTCTCAAGCTCAAAATAGTTATGTTTTGCTTTCGTTTTTATATAGATTTGGTATTCAAGGTATGACAGCTAATCCTGGTAGTGGATTCTTAGAGACGTGTTTTTATAGTCGTGCTCATAATAATCCTGGTGTTGCCGTTAGTTATATCAACCAAATTGATGTTCCAGATATTACATGTTGGAAAACTTTTGCTATACATGAGTGTAATAAACCAAACTGCCATTGTATCTGTGGCTCAAGCTCCTGTTTGGTTTGCAAGTAAAAAAGTTAAGTTGGAGTTGGGTGATGAGATTTGGATGTTTTGTAAATTAGTTTGTACTACTGGTGATATTCATGTATTGGGTCATGTACAATTTGTTTATAGTACTTAATTAAATGATCAAAGGTTATGTATTGTTATTATTACTCTTCCCCGCCAATTATCCCTTTAACACATACAAAAACAGATTTGACCTTGAACGTAATTGCAAGACCAGAAGTCCTTATCAGCTCGATGGATGTACTTCCAGTGATAAGAAATACATGGTTAGTATGGTGAGTACTGTGAGGGAGTGGAATGTGTTGCGGGAAGAGTTGGTGATGGTGAAGGGGCTTGGGCGATTTAAGAAGGGACTGGAAAGTTAAACAGGATGAGAGAAGGAAGCATTTGCCCCATGGCAATAGCCTAACTGCAAGTTGAAATTATTATTTTTTTCGGTCCATACTTAAAACATAATAACACCCACATAATCAAAATATTTCTATAGTTTATTTTGGGGTTACAAATTAATTTTCAAATCGCTAACCAACAAACACGTGAACTCAATTTACCACACAACCCTTAGTTACTGTTGACTAGGCATGACATAAATTCACTTCACCTCTCAAATATTTCTGTTTGACACCCACTTCCAACACAACCAGTTTTAAACAATGTTATCATGTATCTCTGCTATTACGAATAGCACTACCATCCCTGATACTTCCAGAACACTGGTAACAGGATGCACAATACACCCTCCATATCAGCCATCAAACCAACATTGAGTTTAAATGATAGTTGTCTGGTTGGCCTTTTCCTCCAATAACTTAAGATGCTGGAATCAAATGGCTCAGACAAGAACAACAGCATGAAAAAATGGCAATTACAACACAACAGAAACATCCCAAATGTGACGGAATGGATTAAAAGCTCGACAGTTTACATGAATGTCAGGATTTCTCAGCACCATATACAAGGTTCTCATTTCAAACTAGGTGGATAGAAGAAACATTTCGAACAGATGATGCTGACAAAGAGTGCAGATAGCAGCTAAAGCACGACAAGGTATACATAAATGTTATTTGTACAAGTTTAATCCAGTAAATTACAAATAATTTTTCCATTGTAAGATTCAAATTTTTTACTGTACCTACAGAAACTTAGTGAAACTTTTTTTGCTTTACAAGGTTGTTTGATCGTTTTTCGTTTGCAGTGTTGAATCACATGGCAAAAATAGTTAGTAGTTTCTAGTCCAACTATTGGTCATGTGACAGTTTTTGTCATGCTGATGTCAGAAGTGTCTTGTGTTTGATTGGTTGTTCTGTTTTAATTATGTCACAGGAGTGATGTAATGCTTGTTGGAGCTGTGTGATTCTGGCACGATGCAAGTAATGAATTTGTATTAAAATGAGCAGCATAAAACAAAAAGTGTAAGTTTAAAGGCTAACTCTTAATAACAATTTTAATCTTCAGTACCTAAGCTTTATGTTTGGTTAAATAAACAAAATTAAGGGCAACATAAATTAAAAATTAAAAATTTTTTGTATAAATATTTTGTTAGTACTCACTTGCATGGATAGCTTGATAAATGCCTCTCGAATCTCTTTCACCGAACAGTTCTGACCAAGTTTCAAAGTGTCGTAATGTGTTTGAGCACATTGGAGTCTGTGGATCAAAAAAAAAAATTGTTTTCCATAACGCCACACATACACGTTTTAAGTTGTAATCCTTTGATTTAGCAAGGACCTAATCAATAAAATTTCTTACCATTAGAACAATACCACAGAACAAGGTGTGCCAAACGCTTCCAATTCAGACTTTGTTTATTTATTTATTTTTCTATTTTGGTCCCAATATGAACCTATTAGTTCTGGGACACAACACACAAGTATCTTCAAAATTAAATTTTAACTTAAGTATATACGTAATATAAACAAATATATGCATATATATATATAAAATAATAACATAAATGTAATATACAAAAACATATATACAAAATTACAATAACTCTACATGAAATAACAATACTTAATAGAATAACAACAAAACTTTATATACTACTCATGGTAAGGATATTGGTTGATGAGAGTAATACTCATTAATAGTGTTGCATGTGGGCCCTCCCCCTTTCCCCGCGCAAGGAGAGCATTTTCCCTTGCCACATCAGGGGAGTGAGTCGCTGTGATTGACCTGCCCTACCTATGCCCTATGTTGCCGGAGGGGTGGGGGAGATCGACGATGATGTGAGCAGAAAGCCCCGTCATCTCTTTTTTGTTCTCTGCTGCAAATAAGAGACTGTTTGCAACACCAACCCCTCTGCCATCCTTGCTCTTCACAGCAGGGGGCTCATGGCCCCATCTTATACATAGGTCCTCCTTTCTCTTGACGTGACCTTGACGCCATTGTTAGTATCATGCTGTAGAATTAGGACTTTTAAAAGCAGTACATATCTACTTTTGACGCAGTTTCTGAACTTCAAAAGCAGATTTCATAAATCAGAAAAAATTCTCGCAATTCAGAAATATTTCCATACATTTCCCGCAGCATTTCAAGCTTTTCTCGATCGCTGACCCCCCTAAAGAGAGTATNTCTTGACGTGACTTTGACGCCATTGTTAGTATCATGCTGTAGAATTAGGACTTTTAAAAGCAGTACATATCTACTATTGACGCAGTTTCTGAACTTCAAAAGCAGATTTCATAAATCAGAAAAAATTCTCGTAATTCAGAAATATTTCCATACATTTCCCGCAGCATTTCAAGCTTTTCTCGATCGCTGACCCCCCTAAAGAGAGTATCATGGTTTTGTTCCAGTAGGTGGAGATTTATCTTGGTGTGTACCCAATATTCATCATCAGAGAACTATTTAGCAGTACCCATCACGAAACCATCACAAGCTGTTTTACTAGACCTGAATGATTATGTATTGTTAAGAGAATGCCCGAGGGGCATATCCTAGTTCATAAGGAATGGAGGTCTTGATAAAAAAGAAAAAAAAAACTACATTAAATTATTATATTTATTCTCAATGCTACAAACAGTCAAACATCTGTTATTTACCAGTCTGAGCGTCCTATTAACTCTTATTATTCTTATTGAGCGGAATATTTAATTACTATCGCCATTTGAATTAAAGTCTTTATAACAGCCTTAATTCTTGCTAATATCTCTTAAACTGCTGCAATTATTTCCACATGTTTAATTAAAACTGTCTATTTCCATCGTCCCAAATGTCTTTTCACTCAAGCATTCAGTCCACACTACCACAGACCAGTCTCACTCTTCACTGCACACAAGCTCGCCAATGCACTCTCGCAGATCGATGCAGTCGTCCCTCGCCGCTCCGGACTAGCCCATCTGTCGCTTCAGGTCGCACGAGGTGCCAAACTCTCGGCTCTTAATCACACCCCCCCCCCGCCAGAATGCTTTCGGCAATCCAAGATGTTCCAGGAAAAGTAATGGTAATGACAATGATGTTTCTGCATGGTAAATGGAGAAATATGAGTTTCTCAGGGTCAGCAAGAAGCAATAAGTTTATCGGCGTGTGCTGCAGCATCCTTTAAGATAGGCCGCTCGCTATCGTATAATTGCTGTCCTTCACTTCCACTCGCTCAAGCATTTATCGATGAAGGTTATTGGTGAATTGAAATAGTTACAGGATAAGAACCTGTGCAGGGAGAAGAAGAGTATGGTAATTTTCTAGATTAGGGGCTTTTCTGAAAATAAGAAAAAAAACTCCAGAAAGTGGTATATTTCGACTCTACTAATAACGTAGAACACGAATATATTGGGGGCATAGCTTTAAAATAAGTACAACATATTTTAAAAAATTGAACAAGTTTGTGAGGTGACTGTTTCTGACAGTTTGTTTACGTTTTGAACGAAACGTTTTATGTCAACAGAAGTTGTTTTAATGAATTCAGCATAGCTTACCTAGTTGATATTGAAGCGGCCGTACTGTTAAAATAAGTACAACATATTAAAAATACTCGCTACATGTACGAGTAACTGATGTTTACGTTGACTAACGTGTGCCGCCATTATTAATGGCTACGCAGTGCAGATTTCACGCAATCTACCGGCGTCCGGCCTTACGTTAGTATGCATGCAGGCAGCGGTCGTGGTCAGTTCGATGGTGCTTCGTTCGTGATTTAAGACGGAAAAAAAGCAAGCAAGACTACGTTTCTGCGTTATATTAGCCTATTAACGAGTGCTTCTGTATATATATTCGGCTGTAAATGAGTGTTTCAGTGCGTTATATTCGCGTATGTGGTGCTTCGTGAAAACTGTGATTTCATCGAGTGATCTGACGTTGAATGGGCCATTGACAAGAGTATGTACAACCCGCCTACATTGGTGAGTGCATTTATATTATTTGTGTGGGTTTTACGTTCCTTTAAATCCCTAAAATCCTAAATTCGTAGTTTAGTGTGAAACCCACAAATCCTATCCGGTAGCTTAACGTGCAAATGTAGTTATATTACGTAAGTCAAACAAGGCTTTTTCCGGACGTTTATACAGCACAATTTCACATTCTTTCTATACTAACCTTGGATTATTCGTAGGTAACGCAGAACACGACTATAGTAGCGTAGTTAACGTATGACTAATTGTATAATATGTGCCCACCTAACCGAACAGAACCTAACCCCACGATGGGTGAATCACTATTTTACATTTTTAAACTAACCTAGGATTGTAGCGATTTTAACTAACCTAGGATTGTAGTTATTTAAAATAACGTAGGATTATAGGGTTCCCATGTAGTCTGTGATTGTAGGGTGTTGATCGGAGATTTTTTTAATATTGTATAATCTTATATTACTGTACAACCTTACAATCCTAGGTTAGTTTAGAGCCGTACAATCCTAGGTTAGTTTAAAAACGTAAAATAGTGATTCACCCATCGTGGAGTTAGGTTCTGTTAGGTTAGGTGGGTACATGTTAGGAAATTCGTCGTACGTTAATGCCCCTAGTATATTCGTGTTCTACGTTATTAGTAGAGTCGAAATATACCACTTTCTGGAGTTTTTTTTCTTATTTTCAGAAAAGCCCCTAAACTAGAAAATTACCAGTATGGTATATATAAGCTGATATTTTTCCATCCTAAACCTAAGCACCTACTTCAAACTTTCAAAGGAATTTGTATAGGTGANGTATATATAAGCTGATATTTTTCCATCCTAAACCTAAGCACCTACTTCAAACTTTCAAAGGAATTTGTATAGGTGAAACAACCAAATATTTTAAAGACATGTCACCACTTGAAGTAGTAGGGCTTAAAGCACAATGGAAGAATACAACATAAGCAACAAACTGAGTGAAATGTTATCAATCATCTTCATAGTGAGCTGCCATACTATACAGCAAAATTGATGCATAACGTAGAATTTATACATAATAGTAAGAGTATACAAATATGGACTGTAAATATGAGCAAAAATTAAAAGGTGACTACAAAAGGAAGAATAAAATTTAGACATAGCAGTAAAATTAAATTGGTGAATATCACCACAGCTAGAATTTATTAACTTGTGCAATAATTAAGAACCTGTTTTAAGTAAAGCAAAGTGATGTGTTTCGAGACTATTTGCAAATATTGTGACACACTTCAACTACAGCACAGGTAATTCATATTTGGATGCCTTTTGCATACTTTATTTAATAATATTCAGAATGAAGTGGGATTATATTTTGTACTATACATTAAATTTAAAAAAAATCAATTTTTTTTTAAAGGTTTGTGTACTCAACAGGGGTGAAAATAACAGAATAGGACCACTTGTGCCCTACAGTTATTTATCCAGAGCATTTTTCATTAAAATTTTTACATTTTTATTTGGTCTGCCACATTAAATCTTTTGGCTCTGAAAACAGCAAACTTTAATTTTTTTCCAAGTTGGAGACAATTTTTTTCAGAAGGGAAGACTTCAACCAGATAACTTTGATGAAGCATACTGTACTACATGTAGATATGAAGCAAACGAGAGACCAGATTTCTAAATGCAACCTCAGTGAAGTAAAGTGGGGTATAAAGTGGGGGAAAACAGTTAGGCCTGCCTGGATGCTGAAAGCAAATAGCCATCATCTTGAAAAAACTACATTTTTTTTATAATATTTATAAATAGTATATAAGTATCTTATTCAAGATTTCAAATGACACTAAAAACTACACAATTGGTGAATTGTTAGATAAACATCTGAAATATGTGCAACTTACTTGCGGTGTGTACGAAAAATGGCCAAAATCATGCACGTGTTGTTGGTGAAAATCTTATAAATATTTTTGTATCATATAATTTTAACAAAATTAAAATTGGTGCAGCTTCAGCATCTTGGTAGTCCTGCACGCATGAACACTTGGTTCCTGGAAGTAGCGAAACGCACCCACCCAAGATCAATGGGACTTGGATGGCGTCGGAGTAAGTTTGCTAGTGACAATCTCTCAATCATTGGTTGTCAGGCTAAGTTTGTTTACGAATTACGAAACAGTGCCTCTGGAACAAACTGCTAACATTACGCAAAATGGACAGAAAATCTATTCCCTATGAATTTTTGATTAAGTAATAATTAGAATATGGCCTAGCTCTACAAATTAACAGTGTCTGAAAATTTTCACAAATAAAAACTAAGTTACCCACTTAATGATGAAAACTTATACAAGCGTCTAACATTATTAGGGCTTTTCAAAGACTTTACAAGTACTGAAATATACAATTTCAAGGACTAAATTATCTACTGTAACAACTATCACAATGTTAAGCTATACTATAAAAAAAGGACAAAAATCTCAAAAATAAATATAGCATTTTTATTATTTGGTCCTAATGTAAATGATTTTACTGAAAAACATGTTCAATAAGAAGTATTAATAACATACCTGTTTCATCAATTTTTATTGATTATACAGGCATTTGAGGTTCACAGTTTATATAAAATAGTTTTGCACCAGGTACAGTTGAATTGACATACCTGTTTTACTTCTGTATAACCATTACATTTTTAAGTCATAGAACCAACATCAGACATCCAAAATCCATTAGTCAAAAAAATTTTATGACAAAATAAGCAAAACAATATTTCACTATCACCAATTCCTTGTTGATGCAATAAATTTGTTAGCATTAGCTTAAGATATGCAATTTAATTTTAAGGGTTCAGCCAAATCCAGCAACTCATATGCCATTCTAGCTCCATCCACTTCATGGAGGTGAAATAGCCATTAAAGGCATCTATACTCCTTTCAATCCTACTTTAGTCCCGGTATAAACAAACCCATGTGGGTTAACGTCTTCTGTGATTGGTTAACATACG
Source organism: Clitarchus hookeri (assembly GCA_002778355.1). Classification (NCBI taxonomy): domain Eukaryota; kingdom Metazoa; phylum Arthropoda; class Insecta; order Phasmatodea; family Phasmatidae; genus Clitarchus; species Clitarchus hookeri. The sequence continues at coordinate 119,470 of NQII01005814.1, forward strand.
CACTTCTTCTGAACTCACAAGGAAATAGTTCACATTTAAATAACTTATAATTTCAAATATACTAAATAATTTTGAGAAAAAACTATTCTTATTTTGAGTAATATGTATTGTTTACAACTAATTATGTACCTACATATCTATGCTGGTAGTTTCCCAAGCTGCCAGTAATCAGAGCAGCCTTGTATTGACAACGGTCTGTTCCTGTTTCCACGATTCTGGGTGTCGGCTACAAGAGCCATCCCACAGCAGTTGCTAAAATAGCGTGGCATGAACATGATGTGCATAATGGTGTCAAACATGCTCAAGGAAAACTGTAGAATAGAGGCGAGAAGACAATAGTTTTAAATGTATTTTATTATCAATCGCAGCAGCGTAGCGGCACTTGCAGCTGAAATGACTGGCGTGACTGCAGCGAGTATTTATAGTGCGCTGAAAGAACAAAGGGGAAGAAATGAACAGAGATGCGTTTCAGTCGTGGTTTGTGAAAATACTTCCTAAACAGTCGCTCAACAGTGTCCCTATGACAGTGTTAAACTTGAACGTGTGGCAACAAATTCGTGGAGAAATCCAGACATTATCTTGTGGTAAACATCAACGAACATTGACGTTAATTAAAGTATGAAAAAGGCAAAACTTATGGATATTGTGAACACAGTAGACAGCAGTGGTGTTAAGTACGTGGTAGATGATCTTGCCCCTAAAGCTCGTTGTACGGTCTTACGGCTTTCGCCATATCACTGTAATCTAAATTCTTGTAGAGTCAGATTAAAGGTTTTGTAGCTCATCACAATACTACTTTTAAGTTACGAGATGAGTGTTTTAGTGCAGTCAGCAGTACGCGAGATAACTGCTGATAAATGACGTGAGTGCATAAAACATGTAATTTCAGAGGAAGAGAAAATGCAGAAAGAGGATGGCATAGTGTGTACAGTAATGGACAAAATCGTTATAAACACACGAGAAAGCTTGACAGAAGAAGTGGGAAGTGATTCCAGCCTGGGAGTTGAGCCTCTTTCGCAGTGTGACTAGAATTGGAAGTAAATAATCTTAATACTTATGTCACGTACGAGTGCATGTATGTGGTCTATGTTCATGAAATCGTACTGTAGTAACACGCTATGGCAGCAACCAATCATTGCTGTTCGCGGCGGAAAGATACGGTTGTATTTTGTTGCATCGCGACTAAAGTAAGGGTGAAGACATTATAGTTGGTGTTGGTTCGCCATACACTTTACATAACATAAACACCACAAGATGACTTTTTCTTACGGAATGGTTTTGTATAGGTTGTTGTTTACAGTAAAATGAGTACTTCTGAAAGCCCTGCTTAAGATCTACTTGTATGCACATTGTGTATTCTTCTACCAAATAAAATCAACATTTTCATAGCTCTAAGAAAGCTTCAATCATATAAAACAGCAAAATTATTAGAAAAGTAAATATTTTCTTTTAATTACCTTATTTTTACAGTTATATTTAAAAAAAAACAGAAAGCAAACAAATTATTATCTAAAACTTTTAATTCAACGTACATATGTAGAACTACTATCCCTCTATTGCTACCAACTTCATTGGACGCATGCCAGTCAGTGTGCCAATTCAAATATATGCATGTAGGGGCAGTGACATTTTTCAAAGGTTGATTTCCAAAGTGCTCAATTACGTAAACTGCGAACAGCGTATAATGCTCTGCACACTCTGGCAGCCAACTGTGCAAGTACATTTAGATTACAGCCCTTTTAGTCTCACAGAAAATTTCATGTTGTGAACCTAAAAAATAAGGACAGTAAGAACCCTGTCGTCCCCCGAGTAAAACAGCAGACTCCTCTCTTATTATTACACATCCCTCTCTGAAGGTTGCAATGTGCAATTAATTATTATTTTCAGAAAGGAGTTTAATGCCAATCCTACAGTTGTAAATAGGAGTTCTCAACCTGGGGCCATGCCCACTGGGGGAGCTAAAATGAACTCAGAGAAAAATTTTAAAAGTTGGCTAAAAAAAATTGTAAAACACTGAAATCTGAATTGCAAAGCTTTGATTATGATGGGGGTTGGAGGGGATCATCCTACAGCAGTATATAAAGAGGGCATAGGCCACAGTCAAGAAGCCCTGGTATAAAAGAGGTTACAAGTTGGGAACAAAAACAAAAACACATGCTATTACCTGTAGATGGTTTTTGACAAAGCTAGNTATAAAAGAGGTTACAAGTTGGGAACAAAAACAAAAACACATGCTATTACCTGTAGATGGTTTTTGACAAAGCTAGGGTAATTTTCTAGTTTAGGGGCTTTTCTGAAAATAATAAAAAAAACTCCAGAAAGTGGTATATTTCGACTCTANTATAAAAGAGGTTACAAGTTGGGAACAAAAACAAAAACACATGCTATTACCTGTAGATGGTTTTTGACAAAGCTATGGTAATTTTCTAGTTTAGGGGCTTTTCTGAAAATAATAAAAAAAACTCCAGAAAGTGGTATATTTCGACTCTACTAATAACGTAGAACACGAATATACTAGGGGCATTAACGTACGACGAATTTCCTAACATGTACCCACCTAACCTAACAGAACCTAACTCCACGATGGGTGAATCACTATTTTACGTTTTTAAACTAACCTAGGATTGTA